>JAQHUG010000413.1:300514-357132 GCA_028555095.1 Dicrostonyx torquatus
GGTTGCCTTGTCTATCTCCTGTTGACCTACATTCATTCATTCAATGTCTGACTTTACTACACCTCCTACATAAACCTGAAGACTGAGTTGGGCACCAGATAAAGATGGAAAATAATCCTACACCAGTTTAATTAATAGGGGTATTTTATTGAAGGGGATAAAACTTACAGATCAATGTCCCAAACCACAGTCCTCTGGTCGCAAACAGGAAACAGAGTCTAGCAGTCCGAATGGGTGCCAGAAGCAAGAGAGCGAGAGGAGACCTGCTGCCGCTTTTTAAAATGAAAACCACACCCCAGTGGGCTGGTATCTTATAAGCCATGGGCTGAAGGCGAGGGAGCTCCTGCAGCACTCACTCTTTCTGGAACAGGAGTTCTGAAAAGCTGTGGAGCTTCCTCAAGCCCCTCAGCCCTGTCAGGAGCCAAGGGTAAGGTCCCTGCCTTGCTTGGGCCTCGACCTCTGAGTCTCTGTGTTACAGTGGCCCACCTCCCCAATGGAGGCAGCTGAGAGGTAGGAGGGAGAGTCTGGCCCTAGAGAAGATAATTTACCTATTGTGTGCAAATGCCTACCCTATGGTCTGAGGTGGACCCATCCAAGTCCACTGTCCCTGTCAAAGTTAGGCCAAAGTTTGGAGCTCCTCTAAGGCCCAGTCAGGTCATCATTGGAACGTCATCATTTCAGAAGCATTCATGATTCTTGCCCTCAGATTTCTCTTTT
Source organism: Dicrostonyx torquatus (assembly GCA_028555095.1). Taxonomy (NCBI): domain Eukaryota; kingdom Metazoa; phylum Chordata; class Mammalia; order Rodentia; family Cricetidae; genus Dicrostonyx; species Dicrostonyx torquatus. Next base: position 301,232 of record JAQHUG010000413.1, read on the forward strand.
GCCCTTTTGGGTTGATCTGCATGAGAAGCAGACCACAGCCACAGAGAATATGAAGCCTTGAAGGGCCTGGTTGGGAGGCTTTGGTAGTCACCATGGTGACCAGCTGATCTCCTCATCTGTACTTACATCTTCATAAAAATGCTGGGACAACCCAGCCAGCTATACAAGTCCCCAGATACACACGGGAGAAGATGTGATAGAGACAGCCACCCCAGGTGCCAGGCTAATGCTGGCACCAGATAATCTCAGATCCTACCTTCCCTGGCCCAAAAGAGAACAGGAATTTTCTCAGCATGCATGCATACACACACATGCACACACACACATGTGCATGTGCACATGCACATACTCAAAGAAACATGTATGTGTATACACTCCCACATACATGCATATACATGTACACACACACATGTGCATGTGCACATGCACATACTCAAAGAAACATGTATGTGTATACACTCCCACATACATGCATATACATGTACACATAAGTATGCACACATATGCTTCTATAAACAAACGTGTTATACTTACACATATATGCATACAGAAGCATACATACACACATAAGCCTGTATACATGCATATGCTCACACACATACACACACACACACACACACACACACAAAATCAGCCCCTAGAGCTGGTTTCATGCCAGCTGCCCATAGAGCTTCTTGCTTCTTATTTTTAAAAAATGTATCATGAGTTCCTCATCGTGGGAATTACTTAGAAGTTAAATATGTTCTCAGTGAATGAGAATGAGTCCCAGCCTTTCCTATTGTTCTTCAGGTATGCAGTTCCCACCTGCACACATCTGTTCACCTACCCACTCCCTTGCTGAGTGATTATGGCCCAGTGCCTCCTCTCCAGGGAACTTCCCGACTTGACAACTGGCTTCCATGGCAAATCCGTGTCTCCCATCAAACCCCCTCATCAGTCCTGTATGCCTCTCTGTGTGGCCTGTGGCTGATTTACATCCCTCTCCTTAAAGGCTACTGGTGGATCTTCTGTGCCATCCAAGTCCCAGAGCAGAGGCTTGTGGCAGGAACATAAAGTTGGTTTCACAAGCACTTCAAGGTGGCGCAGATGAGACACTCACGTGAGACATCCAGACATGCCGGCCCTGCCTGAGGGACACAGTCTGATGCTGACTCCCAGCAATTGTCCATCTACCTCCACTCTCGTCCTGCATGGCACATTGATCTCAAGCTGTAACATTGATCCCAAATTGACCAGTTAGTCCCAGGCTAGCTAATTGATCTCAGACTTGTGCATTGATCCCAGGCTCACAAACTGAAATTTCACTTGAACTCCCCTCAGAAGGAGCAGGTTAAATTAAAGAGATTTATTGAGCGGAAGTGGTCAGTGAGCAGCACATACCCAGCTCCCTAAATTCCGACACAACCATCAGCCAATCGAGAACAGGCATCCTGAGACAGGGCATTGGCATCTGTCTCCTGGCTGTCTATCCCCCAGCCTCTGCAGCTCCTCAGGTCCCCCACCTTGCAGAGCCTGAGTATGAAAGAGTCAGCAATGGAAACACCTACCACAGTGACTCCACCACAGTGGAATTCCACTAAGGAATGAGGAGGTAAGGACTCTGTGCTCTGTGCTGGGACCTGCAGCCTGAAAGTGGCAGCCTAAAGTGAGACCTGCAGCCTGAAAGTGGCAGCCTAAAGTGAGAGCCATCCAGGAGGACCAAGGAGAGCCAGGCATCTGCTTCTATGGGATCCGAGACAAGGCAGACTCGAGTATGGGGAATGCATGCAACTCTCAGAGGAAGTCGGCAGTCAGACCAGACAGGCAGAGGAAGCAAACGTCAGCACGGTGAGTCCCTACAACTTCAGAGCTGACGCTGGGCTCAGGAATACAAGGTGCATCCACTCTGAGCCTCTCCATCCTTGACCTGACCTCCCAGGCATATTGGCCAGGACCACTAAGAGCTCACCAGCCATGTCATGGACACTCAGTCCTGAACATTCTGACCTGGAGGATGGAAGGCTGATGGACGTGTTAAAAGAGAAGCGTCCTCTCAAGTGCTCTGTTCAGCCCACTGCCTGAAATCCACCATTCACCAGCGTTCACATTACCACCAGGATCTATGCTGGTCTTCTTACCACATGTCAAGTGCCCATGATTTTCTCTCTGCTCCCTGGGGAGGTATTGGAGAAGCACAGCCCACCCCAGTCTCTTGAACACCCTGCAGGGAAAGCACTCTTTCTGCTGCAGTGTTTCCGTGGAGAATCCAAGCAGGAATTGTTCAGTACAGGTTCTGAGGAGGGACCTGTGAACAGACTGGGGGTGGAGTAAGCAGCAATGCCATTAACAGGTGAGGAGAAACCAAGTGTGGAGCCGCCCCCTCCACATGAGCAGCTTCAACCACCCTTGTAGTGATTGCAAGCTCCATCTCTCCAGTGCCCACGATCTCAGCGGCCAGGATCCTCCCTCTCTCTCTCTCTCTCTCTCTCTCTCTCTCTCTCTCTCTCTCTCTCTCTCTCTCTCTCTCTCTCTCTCCACTGCCTTTTCTTTCTCTCATGACTTTGCTATCTGGGAACTTGGGAAAGAGCAGATGGTCCTGGGTCCCCAGAGTGTCTGGCAAAGCTGTTCCCAATGCTATCCTCAGCCGCCCCTACACCTGATACCTGGTGCACTGGGGATACAAGATGCCCTCATTGAAGCCATGAAGAGCTTCCACATGATTACAGATCTGCAAAAAGCATAAAGATGCTAAAAAAGAATGAATAAATAAAGACATTGCTAGTCACAGAGGCTGTCATTGCTAAGAAAGTCCACTGATCCCGTCAGAACAGACACGACACTGTTGCAAAACACAAGGCCAGCTTTCTGTCACCCACCAAGAGCAGGCAGAAAAAGCTGGCAAAAGATGCACAGAAGGACTCGACTTGCTAGTCCAACAAAAATATAAATACATATTAGAGGAATGTTAGCCAACTGTGTGGGGAAGAGCCTGGAGGTCCTTGACTATCCTTCAGTTGAGATGATGCCCCAGGCTCTGCCTGCTGGGCTCCACTCACCCCAATTCTGCCTAAAGACTTGGCACAATGGCTCTTTGTTCATCTAGAAATCGCATGCAGCTCCTGTGACATCGGCAGTGGAATCTAGGGAGAACTAACCTAAAATAGTCAAAGGCCATATCATTCCACACATAATAATAAATGAAGACAGTTGTGCTACTAGACAAATCTCAAGCTGGAATGGTTTTTTTGTTGGGGTGGGCTATGGAAGGAAAAAATGGAATGGGAAGCTGGTATCAGGTGGACAGATGTGCAAGCACTTGTTCCGTGATGCATGGGGACTTTGGGAGAAAGGATGGCCGTGCTCCTGCCAGTCTTGGTTTGACAGCAGATTTTTCTAGATGTTCCTCACCTCCAAAACCAGTTCCTCATGAAACTAAACACTCCTCTAATCCCATGAGGAAGGTTGCTGTTTCTATTTTCTCAATCTGCCACCATGTGTCCTTTGCAGGTAGAAATAAATGCAGAAAAGAAAAGACGAAAATGGGAAAACATTAAAGATAGCAGATTTTATGTGAAGAAATAGCCATCATCCCAACAAAACAAAAGTTAAGATGCAAGCACAAGAAAAAAGAAGAGTAAGGTTGAGATGCTGCAGCCATAGTTTAGCAGGATTCCTAGTGTTCTTAGGCCACAGAGATGGACAGATAGCATGGACAGACAATCAACCATACAGACATGGAGATCCACATCCCTGGAGAAACCCTCATCTCTTAAAGGAAGGGCATTAACACCATCCTGGAAGGTCACTTAAAGCACCACTGACCAGGGTTAGGAAGAGTACATCACGTGGGGAAAACACGGATTCAAAGTGATGAGATGCAGCTAAGCAACAGAGACACAGCCTAGACGTATCTAAGGGAGTCTAAACTGAAGGATTGCCCAGATGGAACTGGCCTGTAGCCATGTCTCTGGAAAACTGTCTTGATTGACAATTGATGTGGGAGGGTCTAGACCACTATGGCCAGCACCCTCCCTAGGCAGATGCACCAGGCAGTATGAAAGCAAGCGGAGCAGAGCCTGTGAGTCAGTCAGAAAGCAACCTTCGGCCAACCGTTCTGCTTTGCATTCCTGCTCGAGTTCATGTCCTGACTTCCCTCAGTGATGAACTGCGACCTGAAAGTATAAGCCAAATAAACCCTTCCTTCCTCAAGCTGCTATTGGTCAGAATGTTTTATCACACCAACAGAATGAAAACAGGATAGCGTCTGTCCAAGATGAGACAATAAGTTACTGGACAGGTGCCCTGTGTGCTGCGGAAGGTCTCAGCGGACTCTGTGAAGACTATGGTCCACCAGCGTTCCCTCAGTGGCCCTTGTGACCGGCACTCATGCGTGAGGTCCCAGCACCCATGACCTTCCAGTTCTTCTTATCTGTTTGACTCAACAATTCTATTTTTCTCCCAGTGACTTTCCACAAGTACATGATTGTTTATCCAAATCCTTAGAGGGCTTTAAGTGTCAACCATATTTCTAAAAGTGCATTTTAGGAAGCGAAACAAATGCAAAGATCTCCACACTGAGTTGTTTGCCACAACATCCCGAAAAGTGATGAGAACGGAACAAGCAAGAGAGTGGTGAATCCAGCAAGACAATTCCTACACATCCACGCCATAGCATAAGGTGCTTGCAGTTATTTAAATTTATATCACAATATAAATATATATATATATATATATCTGACATGCACAAAAAGACCACACACACACACACACACTTTTCTTTCAATTATAATCATTAAACATTAGCGGTTTCTAGTGCTACACAGGTGACAAACACTTTTCTTTCAATTATAATCATTAAACATTAGCGGTCTCTAGTGCTGCACAGGTGACCCTGTATGGTTTATCCATTAGATGTTATTTCTGTGGTGTGACTCAGCTTATCCAGTGTTCCATGACGTTTCTGCGCACAGCATCAAGGGCTGAGACCTCTATCGCCGACTACCCCTGCAGACAGCTGAGAAATTCCAGGGCGAGTGCAGGTGGGGCTGGAGCTGGAGAGGTGATTCTCTCTCCTCTGGGTGTGATGTCCAGCCCCTGAATGTGCAGCATGGAGCCCTGAAGCTTCCCTCCAGCTCGGTAGATGCTCTGGTCCACTTCAGCAGCCAGTTGGTCTAGGGTTTGGTGAGTCCTTGTCCCCACACACACAGCCTCTCCTTGCTGGATGGGTCAGCACTGTGTATGGTCCCAGCATCTGTGTGTGAACGGGTGCCTAGATGAGGAAGCCTCCAAAAGTAATGCTGATTGTTTGGGAAGACTCAATCCAAAATCTGAGACTTTCACGCGGCACTTCTGTTTTTACAGAAAGAATAGATGATGTTTCTATCTGCTGCATAAGAAGAAAAATCACAGGAAAACGTGGAAGTCATTTTTCCCCAAGCAAAACCTGTGTGGTCTGGGCCTTCCAGTCCCTCCTAGGAGAGTTTTGACATCAAGCACAAATCTCCCTGTGTGGAGGTCCTAGAACTCTGCTTCTTCGTATGCAAAGGTGGCCTTATTCATCAGTGTACGGCTGTGATAGTTTTTTTGTTCAATATTCAGCTCTGTAAGTAAAATGTGGAGGTTTGATTGAAAATGGTTCCCATAGCCTCAAAGGGAGTGGCACTGTTAGGAGTGTGGCATTGTTGGAGTAAGTGTGACCTTGGTGGAGGAAGTGTGTCACTGTGAAAGCAGGCTTTGAGGTCCCAGAAGCTCCAGTCAGTTCACTTCCTGCTGCCTGAGGATCAAGACGTAGAGCTCACAGCTCCTTCTCCAGCACCCCGTCTGCCTGCACACCTCCGTACTTCTTGCCACGCTGATAACGGACTAAGCTTCTGAACTGTAAGCCAGCCCCAATTAAACGCTTTGCTTTATAAGAGTTGCTGTGGTCATGGTGCTGCTTCACAGCAATAAAACCCTGATTGAGACAGAGGTCTTTGTGGCTATGTGTCTTCTTTCTTCCTTTAACATTTTAATTATTTTCATTTTTTATTTACATATTTGTGAGTATGTATATACCAGTGTCCCTGGCCAGAAGAGGGCATCAGATCTCCTGGAACTGTGCGTTGACTCATGCAGACGCTGGGAACTGAGCTCATCTTAGCAAGTGCTCTTTAACTGCTGAGCCATCTCTCCCGCCTTCTGCTGGAATATATGTTGGGGTCATATCTTGAGTGTATGCTTATCTTCACAAGAAAATACTAAGCTGTTTTCCAAAGTCATGATAATCTTTATTCCATCAACAATGTATAACACCAGTTATTATACCAGACAGGCTTTCCTTTGGGCCACCAGTTCACAAATAATGACATGGAGATTTATTATTAATTATGAAAGCTTGGTCTTAACTTGGGCTTGTTCACAACTAGCTTTTATACCTTAACCTGTTTTTATTAATCTACATTCTGCCATGTGGCTCAGTTACCTAGCTTCTATTTCTATGCCCAAATTATTCAGTGTCTTACTGGCATCTCCCATGTTCCTAGATTCATCCTCAGCTTCTCTCTCGACCTGGAAGTCCTGCCTATTCTCTCCTGCCTAACTGTTGGCCATTCAGCTCTTTATTAAACCAATCACGTGACACATCTTTACACAGTGTAAACAACTATTCAGCAACAACCAATGATTGTACATTCTTTTCAACACTTATTCTTTTTTAGCCTTACAGATTTTGTCCATTCTGAGGTGTGTGTAATGAAATAAAATCACATCAATGTTCATTTGCTTTTCCTAATAATGATGCTGAATGTTTACATATATTTATTATATTTATGTAGTATGGATGCTTTTGTGAAGTGTCTGTTCAAACTGAGTTTGGTTTGGGTTTTTTTTTTAGTAATCAGTTTTTGGAATCTTTTTGCTGGTAGGTTTGTTTGAGTTGGGTTTTGTTTAGTTTTAAATTTTGGTTCTTCAAGACAGGATTTCTCTGTATAACAGCCCTGGCTGTCCTGAAACTTGCTTTGTAGACCAGGATGGCCTAGACCTCACAGAGATCTGCCTGCCTCTGCCTCCTGAGTGCTGAGATTAAAGATGTACGCTACCACCACTGCCCAGCCAAACTGAATTTTCGGTCGAATACAAATTATTTTATTTGAATATATGAATTTTATTCATGTATTTTTGTCTTAGGAAGTTTTTGTTTTCCCTGAGGTCATGGGATTTTTTTTATAAATGCCTTCTTTTTAGGATGTTTATCCCTTTACTTTTTCCATTTAGAGTTATGATCTATTTTCAGACAATGTCTGTGTATAATATGAAATAATATTGGATTTCATTTTCTCTCCACACATAGTTTTTAGGCCTAATTTTTGTAGATTATCTGTCTCTCCCTTCCATCTGTCTGTCTGTCCCCACACCAATGCCATGTTGTCTTTCTTTCTATAGATTTCACTGTGTGGTGTTAACGCCAGTTGTCAACCAAATGAAATCTAGAAGAAGCCAGTAAAATGGTCCTCTGGACATACTTATGAGAGATGGTATTGGTTAAGTTAATTAAGGTGGGAGAACCACCCACAGTAAGTGGCACCATTCCCTGGGCTGTGATCCTAGACAGTATAAAGAGAAGGAAGTGAGCTGAGCTCATTCATTCATCACCATCCACTTCCTGATCATGGGTATAATGTGACCAGCCGCTTCAAGCTCCTGCCTTTTTTACTTCCCTGACATATGGATTGTGTCCTTAAGCTGTGAGCCAAAATGCAAAATGCACCTTTTCTCCCTCAGGTGGCTTTTGTCAGCAGTAGGGAAGAGAAGTAAGACATAAAAATTGGTATCAGAAGTGGGGTTGTTGCTGTCATCACAGGCACATCCCTTACCAGCCACTTCTTAGTCCCTTGAAAGTGTTTTACAACTGGATTTAGAAAAGTTTGGTATTTTGGTCTAGAAAACCCCAAGTATGCTACATTCAGACCTTAATGGGCAAGTCTGGTAAGAGCTTACGAAGCAAGAATGATGGCAGAAATGTGGACAACGAAAGCCTGGCCCATAAGGTATCAAAGAATAGTAAGACTATCAGGAATTTGAATGGGGGACATTCATGTGACGTTTTGACCAAGAATCTAACTTCGTTCTGCCCATATATCCTAAGAACTTCAGTGAAGTTAAATTTTTAAATAATGGACTAATTTCTTGGGTGGGGGAAATTTTAAGACCGAAGACCAATTAGATGGTGCTGAGAAAACCATTGTAATTGTAAGAGAAGCCAGCACCACTGAACCATCACCATGTGCTGGACTGGAACAATAGGAATTTTATCTTGAGGGCAAAATTCCAACTCTTAACCAGATTTTTGTAAGAATCCAAATTTATTTAAAGGAAGAGATCATCAATTGAGAACATAAGCTGGGGGTGGGGGCAAGGCCCTGCTCCATCACACAACTGCCCAGGCAAGTGTTTCTCTAGGGCCAGCACACAGAAGTTGATGTAGCTGCAGGTCAAGGGGATTAGGATGCATCTTGAGCTGTCAACAGAACCAACAGCAGCATTCCTGTGGTACTAGTTTTCAGGGCATGAAAGATACAAGGCTGCGGTGGGGTCATGGAGACTTGCTCCGTAGTTTTTCAAACAGCAGTTGAGTTCATGTGGTGTGTAGCAGGATTGGAGTCCCTACAGAAGGCCCTGAGACACTAATACATGGGGCTACAAAGGTAAAAAAGCCCAAGTTGCAATGGAGATTCTAGAATATTGAAGATGCCAGGACCATGGGAATGTTCACTGAGGAAAACTACAGGCATAGTATGGAGCCAGCCTAAGAGAAGGCTATGTGTGCTGCAGGCAACAGAGATGGAGAAGTGGGGTTACCTGTGCTTATGGAGTCCAGATGATTACATTATGAGTCTTCGATGCTGTACATGGAGCTGGTGTTTGCCCTGCTGGGTTATGGTCTTGCTTTAGTCAGATCCTTCATTGTGATGTTCTGGGGTTTTTTTTTATCTTTTGAGTGGGAATGCTTGCTCAGTGCCATTATATGTTAGAAATAAGTAATTTGTTTTTATTTTATAGGGCCTCATAATTGAGAGGCTGCCTTGAGTCTCAGAAGAGACTTTGGACTTGAATGGTGTTGGGTTTGAAAAGACAATGGAGACTTTTGGAGTTAGAATTAATGCAGTTTTACATCATAAAATGTCCCATTTACCAAGGTCATTGTCACACCTCTAATTAGCTTAAATAAGGTCACATTAGCTTTGTGTGATGATTCCATCACAGTGAATGGTGAAGTCAGCATTCGCTGATAAATGCTGACCGTTCGTCTCTCCAGCTATGAGCATGTCATCATCCAACTGACCCAGAGTGTTTCAGTATCTCAGCATCAAGCTTGGCCACAGAGGTGTGATTGCCTAGAGTCAGCCAGGACCAGATGTGGATGCAGTGACTCTCCTCCAGGTGAGTGCTCTGTGGACAGCTGAGGAGAGGTGACTATCACAGCTGGGAAAAGGGGGACCTCATAGACCTCAGAGCAGATGGAGCCTCAGGTCCCAAGCCAGTTCCAGGTGAAAGTGCTCTCAGTCCGCCCTCTGGGAATATATAGCCAAGAGTGAAGGCTCTCCAGCAACCAGAGCTGGACTTTCCCCCGGTAGGTGGCCTTACTGGAAAGGAGGAGCCAGAGGGATCTTGAAATGGGCCTCGAGAGCCAGGCCTCACTAATTGCCCTCCTGCTAAGGTGGCCCTGTAGCTCTGGGCCTGCACATAAATAATTAAGGCACCTCTTCCAAGAGGCTTCCCTGCAACCACCAGCATCTCTCGGAGTACAGAAGCTCCATATTAAACACTCGCTGCAGCATCCCGCCTTCCCCAGGGGCTCCTTGGCTCCTCCCTCTCATCCTTCAAAAGTTCAATTTACAAGTTCCACCACTCAGCACATTGGGCCTGCTTTGTGCTCTGTTTTAATTAGGGGACAATGGAGGAGCGAGAGGTGCATTTGTATTCGTGGCATCAATAATTCAGTAAGGAGAGAACAGAACAGACAACCCACATGTGCAACCCGCTTCAAATTTATTGCTTCTCATGATGAGCAAACCTTTAATTGGGAGTCTACCGTTCTATTTTTAGATCTGGAGTGGGCCCGGATGTGAGTCCTGTGTTTGCCACATAACAACCCCAAGAAGGTAGAAGAAATTCAGGAAGGAAATCCATCAAAAAAATTAACAGGATTGTCTCTGGACAGTCATGATGGATGGCTTGGATTTACTTTTCTTCTTGGTGTGTTTCAATTCTGCCTTTTGCAAGCGCTCCATAATGAACGAGGCTTTGCTTTATAATAAAGCCGTGTTTTAAATTAGAAACTACGTCACAGTTGAAGTCTGTTCATTGAAATGCTCTGTGCTGAGCGTCATCTCCTGCACATCTTTCAGGGCTGTCAAAGGCAGATGTCTCTCTGCCTGGAACCCTGAGCACTCATTTGGAATTTGAGCAGGTGCAAAGCACACAACTACTGCATGCTGTGTCGCAGGAACCACCCCTGGCCCTGAGGAGGCTGGGCCTGAGTCTCAAGTGAGGCTCCAGAACAATGGCAAGCTCGCAGGTACATAACACATGGCCTCTCCCTCATCTGACAACTGGAGGGATGAAGGCCCCTTCTGGTGCCAACACCCCCTTGATGTAGAGTGCAGCCGAGGAGAGGTATGTGAGGTCTGAATGGTCATGTAGTCAGGAGGAGGGACAGATGGAAGGCGGGTCCTGCACAGACCTTCACTGCCTGTCTGGGTCCTCCTCGGACAGCAAGAGAGAGCCACCTTCCTCCAAGTAAACAGTGGTGGGACAGGTTTCACCCAGGTTGGTTTTGTTGTTGTTGTTGTTTTTCTTATTTCCCCCAAGTTTTTAGGGTGTGATTAGCAAAATGAAATTGTTTCTGTTCAACGGGTACATGTCTGGGGCTTTTACATCTGTAACTGTCAGATGGGCACAGTGAGGTAATTAACATACCTGGTGTCTCAGGGTTGTACTCTGTGTATAATGAGAACTACTCTTGCAGTGAAGTCAAAGCTGTGGTCAGCATGCTACAGGGCTCGTCCCTGGTACTCATCTCCTGTGACCAGTCCCTGTACCCTTTAGCCAGCATCACTCAGCTCCTCCCCAGCTCTGAGAGTCATCCTTCGTCTCTCTGAATACGCATACCTGGCTGTTCAGCTTCCTTGGATAAGCAAGATAGTGTTGCGTTCATCTTTCCCTGCCAGCTTGGTTCACAGAGCTCAAAGGCCTCCAGCTTCACCCACACTGCCACCTACAGCAAGATTCCCTTCTTTGGGGGTGTTGTGTAGTATTCCGCTGTGCATATACAGCGCATTTCCTTCATCCATCTGTAGACAAGCCAACTGGCTTCCTAGGGATTTCTTGGTGTATGACATGTTGACACTTAGCTCAGCTTCTCTTAAAAGTGGTCTCTCAGGTCCTTACAGGTTGTGTTGGGAGACTTAAGAGAAGTCCCATGCAGCATGCAGATTTCAATGTAGAGTGGGCAGCTCGCATAGACAGGAAGGTTGATAGACAGATTGATACATAGATGATAGATAGATAGATAGATAGATAGATAGATAGATAGATAGATAGATAGATAGATGATAGATGCATAAGAGTTGAAGGACTAGCCAATGAAAGCTCCTGTCCACAGGAGCTGTAGCAGTGGCTGGCAACATTGAGCTATCATTTTTCCCAAAGGAGAATGAAAACACCCCCAAAGTCTGGTCACTGTCCCAGACCCTGGAGCTCCTGCTGTGAGTCCAACTGCAGTCATCGCTGGTGCTGAACCCAGTTGTAACCCGAGGCTCCCATTGCCAGGAATCACCTCCACAGACACCAAGAACTTTCCCATTGATTGTGGAGAGGCCCTCCCCACTCTCTAAGGCATGATCTCTATGTAAACAAAGTGGTTAATTAGACAATCCATTGGGCTATTTAAAATGCATTCTGCTTTAAAAGAACAAGCAATCACAATATAAAAACCACAGCATTTCTAATATGTCAACTAATTTTGCCATCGTATTTTTAGAAAAATGGATTCACATAATTTATTAATGTGCCTTTTTAATTTCATTCATAAATAAGTAATTGCCTCTTCATTCCCATCTGACAGATCACAAATGCTTTGAGAGCCAAGAATGCATGAATTTCTCCACCCTTAAGGGGCAAAGAGAGACCTGTGCAGCTTCAGGAGGTGACCTGCCCCATTGTGTAGAAGCTGCTTGTCTGTGCACATTCCCCTCAACCTGGTCCTGGTGGCTTATCCAGGTCTGTGACAATCACTGTGACCCAAATTGCAACTATCAATCCAAAAATCTAAGACTATCAATCCAAAAGAAAGAGAACATGACGGGTCCTCAACAGCAATAAGCATGGCTGTGGTAAGGTTAGCTGGAGGCCACACAGCACAGAATGCTTTTCCCTATAGCATCAATGCTGGGTATCCTGGAGACAGTCTTAACCAAACCCCTTGCACAGAACTGTCCTTGGCTTGGAGAGCCATCTGTCCACGTCGGGTCCCCCTGGAGACAGCCATACCCAAGACACTGGTCCCAACATTAATGATGGCCATACTTTCTTTTCTTCCTCCCCTTCAACCTGATAACAGATGGTCTAGGCTTGGCAAGGTCATGTCCAGCATAGCAGAGCTGCAGAGATATGTCTCCTATACCTGTCTGGTCAGGAAGGATGGGACCCAGACCTCAGAACAGGGAAGGTTGACAATATCACCATCTAGATGCCTTGGTATCTGTCCTGCTTACAAACAGCACAGTCTTCCCATCTTGCAAGATACAAGTCCTAGGTCTTCCCTGGGTAGATTTCAGACCTAATAGGAGAGCAAGACCAAGAACTAGCCACGGCATGCAACTAGAACTGTAGAAGTTATTGGAAAGAGGCACACTCAAGACATCCCAGGAAGAGCCACCTAGCTGGGTATTTCCAGAACATAGAGATAGACATGGACGCTGGACCTGGGGTGTCATTGTGTGTGTCCCCCACAGAGCAGATCATGAAGCAAAAGAGCACCTTCCAACAAAGCCCAGGGACTCTCCATTGGTCACATGCTATACCCCAAATACATCATCAGAACTGCATAGCTGGCTCTTAGTATGTAAGGAAGTAAATGGGACTGGATGTCTCCTGTGTACACCTGAGCAAGAGACATGGTGTCAGACAAGGGTAAGAAGGGCCAAGGACAGGTCAGTCCCACCAGGGACAGACAAAAGCATCCTTCTCAGGCCACTGTAACACACCATCCATGAGGACAGGCAAAACCAAGCCCTAGAAGTCACTGCTGAGCTCACAGGGAAGTGGAGGCTCACCTGTCTCTGGAACCTCCAAGGAAGCTGAGGGTTCAGTCTGGATGGCTGCCCAGCCCTGAGGGAGGAGTCAATGGGGCAAGGCCAGAGAGTCCAAGCAGAATGAAAGAGCACAGGGAATCTTACCAAGATGAGGTCTGTATGGAACTGAAGTTGAGTGTTTCATGGCAGAAAGGATGTCCCAGGAATCAGCATCCACAGGACACGCCCTCCAAAGCGGTCAGCACCCTCACACAGCCCAAGGAGGAAGATACTGGCTTAGAGGAGAAACAGGGGTGAAGAGATGACAATCAGAGACTGGCAAAGGCTAGTGAGAGGGGTCCTGACTACTCCACACTTCCTTGGATAGGGTTCTGAACTCTTCCCAAGCATCACATTCCAGGATCCCAAAGATGATTGTCAAGGAAGAGCCACAGTGTGACATTGCCCAACTGCTTGGCATTCCTTCAATCCCATGCTGGGGGACTGTGAGTCTCAACCTGCAGGCTCCTTCTCTGGGGGAAGCTAGGTGGGCCTCAACCCTACCTTTTCTCCTTCCCAGAGCTCTCCAGAAAGATGGGATGAGAGGCACTTCTATGTCCTGGCACAGACCTGGGGAGGGAGCCCATCTAGGAGGCCAGGATCCATCTGTATCCCTTAGCTCGGTGACCTCCAAGGGTCATCCTCCTCCCCACTCTGAACCCTGTAGGGTGACTGTGCTTGAGGTGTAGCATGCTGTTCCTATTCTATGAGCTGTGGCCTTGCCATGGGTCTGAACCTTGCCCAGTGTGACCATCACCTCTCCTAGCCTAGCATCAGGCCTACTGTCATGATGAAGATGTGGGGTCTCCAGGGCCTGCTAACTTCAAAATATAAACAAATACTTCTCATGCCGAAACACCCTCGTAGTTAGTCATTCTAGAACATAAGTTAGTTAAATCGTGCACTGTGTCAGACCTCAAGCTTACTTTTATATTGAGAGCTGGCATATGTGCCCAGAGAAATTCTCCCAGAAGCTTAGCACTGTGTCAAAGTCATGTGTCCCAGTGGTCAGTGAAAATCTGGGGGCATGGTATGAGAATACACTTCATCCCTAGCTGTTACATTGGGACCCTAGGTCAGAGCAGTAGTCCCCAGTCAAATGCACAGCCAGGACCCTGCACAATCATCTCACCAGGCTCTACAAACAGCAGGGCTCTCGGCAAATTCCACAAACCCAAATCCCAAAAGTCATAAGATGTGTGCCCTCGAGCTCCAGGTGGCTTGTCCAGGTACAGGACACAGTGGGGACAATCGGGGGAGAGCTGCCTGCTGGCTGCCCAGTCCGTCTGCCCTAGCCCAGGTCATGAACAGGAGGAACCCTGCTCTTCCTAAGTGAGGAAATTTAAAAAATGACACTAAGCAGCAGCTAAAATCCAGATACTACCAAGCCACTTGTCACAGAGAACAACTCATATTTGAAAGACAATGACTCCCGAGTTTGTGTATTTACTTAATTTTAAGTTAGGCTTTCCAGATCCCTAAATCAACAGTGGTTTCTGTGAATCCTCGTGTAAGAGGAAAACCAAAGCCTGAGCGCACACAGGTCAGGGAGAAGCCTGTGAGAAAGGCAATGGTTTAGCACCACCTGCAGGGCCACAGCTGCAAGTGCAGCACCTGAGCCACCAGCCGGGATCACCATCTGGAGCACAGGGAACAGGACAGGGCCACACTGTCCCTGGAGTTCTTGCCCAAACAGGGCAAATTAATAGGACTTATCAGTGAGAAACTCCTCTGAGAATGGCTGCTTTTCCGTTTAGAAGAATCCAGTCTGAGAAGCTGCTGAGGACAGAGAGGCCCTGCAAGATCAAGAGCTGCTGCGTTCAAAGGGGTAGCGTGGAAGGTGAGTCCTAACATTCCTTCCCCAAGCAGAAGCTGCAGCCTTTCCCAATGAGGTAGGATGATGTGTGTCACTGCTACCCCTATGAGGGCCTATGCTCCAGCCACTCCCAGTTGCTTCTGCTGCCTGTGGATCAAGATGTAGAACTCTCAGCTCCTTCTCCAGCACCATGTCTGCCTGCATGCTGCCATGAAGATAATGGACTAAACCTCTAAAACTGTAAGATAGCCCCAATTAAATGCTTTCCTTTATAAGAGTTGTCGTGGTCAGGGTGTCTCGTCACAGGAATGGAAACCCTAACTAAGACACCCTTCTCCCCTAATAACTCAGGTCTAATAACTGAAGACCTGAGACCTAGGGGCCTCATATAGCCCAGTCTCCTCCCAGAGGTCAGGTCAGATTTCCCCTGATACATCTTTGTAGCCAGCCTGAGACCAGTACACAGTGATTATGATCTCATCCCAGATACAAGGGTTTGTTATGAAAACCCCTCTGAGCTCAAGGTGTGTGCCAGCCCTCAGTCAGACCTGCTGACTTCCTCATAAGAGAGGATTCACCTGCTGGAAATCTATTTACAAATTCAGTCCTAGGGCTGGAAAGATGCTTCAGCAGTTAAGAGCACTGGCTGTTCTTCCAGTGGCCCTGAGTTCAATTCCCAGCAACCACATGGTGGCTCACAATCACCTGTCATGAGATATGGTGTCCTCTTCCGGCCTGCAGGCATACATGCAGACAAATTCACTCTCAAGCAGAGAGTGGCTTGAACAAAGAGTTGAAGGCCCACCTGAGAAACACAGGGAAACTTTGTCTCAAAACAAAGAAACAGCCACAAATGCACTCCAGGTTGACCCTGAACTCACAACAATCCTCCTACCTCACTCTGCCAAATTCCGGCACTAGTGAGTCATCATACTTGGCTACAGATTCAGTCTTAAAACTTTCTCTGACCATTTTCTGTGTCAAGAGTAGGGGGAGAAGAGTCTTTCCCTCTGAGCAACTCTAGCATCCAGACATCGGCTCATAGGCTCTATGAACCAATCAATCAGTCAGTCAATCACTTGCATCAATGCCTGAGCTGAGATCTGGAATCTGGGACGTGATTACTGAAAGCGAGGAAAATGGAAGTGGGGGACATGAAACCCACTGACTAGCCTTGGAGAATCAGTCACCTGTCCCAGGGCTTCCTGCTAGTGGAGCTTTGGTCTGGTACGGTAGCCTATGCCCCTCAAGCCCTGCCTGAGAGCAATTATACCGCTGGTCTCCAGGGGCAACAATCACTTCGGGGTGGGGGGCTGCTCACCAACAGCTACTGAGTCCTACTTCACTGAAGGGCCTGGGTAGAATCCAGGCCCAAACACCACTTGGCTCTAGCTAGACTCTAAGGTGGGTGGCCACCCTGGAGCAGTCAGGGTTGGGGTGAGAATATTAGACATGTGTGATTGCAGGGTGCCCGGTTTTAAGGGAAACAGTTATTCTCACAGGAGTCTGGCTCCCTGCATCCTGCACCCTCAATTAGCCCTGGATCTCTAATAAAAAGCAGCCACAGCCTTGCCCTGGCTACATTTCTGGGATGAAATGCCTTGGTAAAAGAGTCTTAGTCTTCCTCGACTTCTTCAAAATCCCTCTCACTGGTATCATGCCAAAATTAACTCAGAGTGATCAAAGACCCAAACTCGAAGGACCACAAGCTCAGAACTCAAGAAAACAGGAAAAACAGTTCTATAACCACCAAACAGGTCATGATTTCCAGGTTGAAATACCAAACATCCAAAAGCAAAAGGAAAATTAGTTAAATGAGACATCACCAAAATATAACAGCATTTGTACACCAAAGAACACTGCCAACAGGGTGAAAGGCTGTCGTGAGGTTCCCGTCCCAAACACAGAGAACTTGACAGTAAAATGATAGACATCCGGATTCAGAAAAGGGCTTAGATTCAATCCCAAAGCCACAGCCCCTATGGGATAATATTTGGAGATTGGCATTTGGAAGGTGACTCAGATGTGACAAACTCATAAGAGCCAGAATCTCAAGATAGGACTCGTGCCCTTGGAAAAGGGATGCCCAGGTGTTTGCTCTCCCTGTCCCTCGGCCACATGAAGGCTCTGTGTGATGGCAACCGTCTACAGCAGTGGTTCTCAATCTATGAGTCACGACCCCTTCAGAGATCAAAAGACCCTTTCATAGGGATCACCTAAGACCATCAGAAAACACAGATATTGACACCACAATTCATAACAGTAGCAAAATCAGTTGTGAAGTAGCAGTGAAAACAATTTATTGGCTGGGGGTCACCACAGCACAAGGAACTGTATTAAAGGGTCGCAGCATTAGGGATGCTGAGAACTGCTGCTCTACAGTCAAGCAGCATGGTGTACCAGTGGCTGATCTCAGACTTCAATCCCTGGAGCCATGAGAAAATGACTCGCCATAGTTTAACCCTGTCCATGGTACTTTGATACAGAAGAAGACTTCAGCAGTCCTAAGCAAGAATTCCTCCCAAAAAAGATACATTAATAGTTACCAAGCACAAGAGCTGCAAACAACGTGCAGTCCCAAACCATGGTGAGGCAGCATCCACGATCCATTGGGCAGCTGCTGTTTTCCTAAGAAAATAAATAAACCAGAACACAGCAAATTCTGGGGAAGCTGTAGAGAAATTAAAGTCCTGACACTGTTGGAGGAGTGACAAATGGCATGGTGGCTGTGGAAACAGCATGGTGGCTTCAGAAAGTTAAAAATAGAACAATCCTGATTTGATACTTCCAATTCTGGACTTACACTAAAAAGCAGCAAAATGGCCACAAGAGCCAAATGTTTGCAACCCTAGTATCCATCTACAGATAAATGTTGCGTTGACCACTGCATATTTTAATCTCTGTCTTTAAAAGAAAGAAGGGGCTAAGGCTATGGTTCACCCAGTAAGGTGCTCGCCACACAAGCATGGGGACCAAGTTCAGGTCCCCAAAACTTATATAAAAGCTAAGCATCAAATTCAGTGAGGCAGGTGGCAGATTGGAAGTCATAGGAGTGGGGGACAGTTTTAGTTTGTGGACTGCAAAGGCTCTGGGAGTGACAATGGTGATGGTGACACAGCAGAGTCTGTGCATGTGAGATCACCCAGCTGTGCTCTTAAACATACTCTTCACAGCCAGGCAGTGGTGGTGCACGCCTTTAATCACAGCACTCGGGAGGCAGAGGCAGGCGATCTCTGAGTTTACAGCCAGCCTGGTCTACAGAGCGAGTTCCAGGACAGCCAGGACTACACAGAGAAACCTTGTCTCAAAAAACCAAATATATACATATATTATATTTGTCTGTGTGTGCATGTGTATATATATATATATAAGAAATATTGATTGTGGAAATATATATGTATATATTCTTCATATGTATACATGTATATATATAAATATATATGCTTCACAAATATTTCCTTGTTATAAAAATAAAAATAGTACTGATTTTTTGTTTGCTTTG
Organism: Dicrostonyx torquatus; assembly: GCA_028555095.1. Lineage (NCBI taxonomy): Eukaryota > Metazoa > Chordata > Mammalia > Rodentia > Cricetidae > Dicrostonyx > Dicrostonyx torquatus. The sequence continues at coordinate 319,860 of JAQHUG010000413.1, forward strand.
GTTTTTGTTTGTTTGTTGATTTTTGGAGTTGTTTTTAATCTTCCATTTGAATTTTTCCAGTTGATGACAGCTTATGCTGGAGAGGATGTGGGGTAAATGGAGCACTCCTCCGTAGCTGATGGGTGTATTTGTACAGCTGCTTTGGAAGTCAGTATGGCAATTTCTCAGAAAATTAGGAAATGATCTACCTCAAGACCCAGCAATACTGCTGTTGGGTATATACCCAAAGGAAGCTCAATCATACCACAATGACATGTGCTCAACTATGTTCATAGCAGCTTTATTTGTAATAGCAAGAACCTGGAAACAACCTAGATGTCCCTCAACTAAAGAATGGTACATTTACACAATGGAGTACTACACAGTGGTTAAAAAAAAAAAGACATCTTAAAATTTGTGTAAATGGACGCACCTAGAAAAAAACATATTGAGTGAGGTAACCCAGATGCAGAAAGACAAGTATAATATGTACTCACTTATAAGGGGTTCTAGATATAAAGCAAAGAAAAAACCAATCTACAGTCCACAACCTCAGGCAACCTAGACAACAAAGAGGACTCTAAGAGAGGCATACGTGGATGTACATAGGAAGGAGAAAAAAGCAAGATCTCCTGAGTGAATTGGCAGGGTGAGGGTTATGAGAGAGGGTAGAAGGGGAGAGGGAGAAGGAAGGGGAGGAGAAAGATGTCTCCCAACTCTCCCTGTCCCTGCTGGCCCTCCGCCACATTTCATGCCAGGGAAACTTGCTCCATTGTAATGGTTACCATTAATTATCGACTAGACAGGATCCAGGATCACCTGGAAAGGCAGTCTCAACAAAAGATTGTCTAGATTAGGCTGCCTGTGGGTGGGCATGACTCTGAGGGTAAATTGAGGTAGAAAGATCCGCCCTCCATAGAGGTGGCACCATTTCATGGGTTAAGCTCCGGAATGAATGAAAAGGACAGAGGGACAGCTGAACACAGCACTATCAGTCTCTGAACTATGGATGCAGCGTTACTAGCTGTCTCAACCCTGTGCCACCTGTGACTTCCTATAGTAAGGGACTATGTCTTCATTACTTTTCTATTGGTGTGATGAGACACCATGACCAAGGCAACTTATCGAAAAAGAGTTGTTTGTTGGGGGCTTACTTACAGTTTCAGAGGGTTGGAGTCCATGACCATCATGGCAGGGAGCATAGCGGCAGGAAGGCAAGCCTGGTGCTGGAGCTGAGAGGTTTACATGCTGATCCACAGCACCAGAGAGAGAGAGAGAGAGAGAGGCGAAGTGAGAATGAGATAGACCCTGAGAATGATGTGGGTTTTTGAAACTGCCCTCAGTGGCACACCTCCTCCAACAAGGCCACACCTCCTCATGCTTCCTAAACAGGTCCATAAACAGAGAGCAGAGCACTCAAATATATGAGCCTATGGGGGTCATTCTCATTCAAACCACCATAGACTATAATCAGGAACTGTAGGCAAAAATGCAACCTTCCTCTACATTGCTTTTGTCCTGAGTATTTTTTATCACAACAGAAAAGAAATTAAGACACCCATCTCCTCTGGGCTGTATGGCCATGTTCAGCCTGAATCAAATAAAAAGCTGTTGAGACAGAAGAGCTGGTGTGGATCAGGCCCCTCCCTGCTGCCCACCACTGGACACGTAATCACAGGGCAACACGTTCCAGCAAGCATTGCATCCATCTCAACCACAGGAGCTAGAACTTGAGGAAACTGGTAGGATTCCTCATAGGTGCTCAGTTCTGAGGTAGAGACAAGGAAAGGCAGCAGATAGCCTAGGTCCCTTCTGGACACCCAAGATGCCTTGAATTCTTCAATAAAAGAGCAGTCCAGGCTGACAGGGCTTTGCCACAGGGCACAATCCTTGGGTACTGTGCATGAAGAGTAAGGGGACCGGCTAGAGATGCCAGGAGCATGGCTTAGCACATCTTGCTGTTCTCTACTCTCAGGTCCTCCTCTCTGAGTCGTGGGGCTTTGGAGTAAGAAACCTCTGCCACCATCCTCATCACCCAACGTGGACACCTGAGCCCAGGGGCCTTCATAGGAACTGGGTTAATCATGGGGCTCAGCCTTCTTTCTCTCGGGGTTTTGTTTCCTGCACCTAAGTGTTCCACTTCTTTCTGAGTACACCCAACAACGTTTAGGGTTCTTCCATCTCTGTTCTGAGGATTCTATGTCTTGTTCTGCCAGAGATACCTCATGGTGTAAAATTTAGGACAGCTCAGGATACCCATGAGATGTCCTAAAATAGGACAAATGACACATTCCCACCTTCCATCTTCATTCATGTGGCCTTCTGCATCCATCACCGGCTTCAGGGACATGTGCCCAGCCACATAGCAGTGAAGTCTAGTCTTCCTGGTGCTAGGGGAACTTTCCAATATTAATCTCCCTGTTCCTCTTCATTCCTCCTCCTCTCCCACCTTTTACCTCTCCCTCTCCATGCCCCCTCCTCCTCTCATTCTCTCTCACTCTCACCTCCTCTTGCTCCTTCCCAGGCCCTATATCCAGCGTGACACCCCCAGCCTCAGCGAGGGTGACCTCCCCAGTCTAATGCCCCTCAGATACGGTACTGAGTGAAGGTAGCTGGGAGAGAAGAGCAGCTCTTGATTTGTGAAAGTGTGAAGCTGTTGGCAGATGGGGGACGGGGTAAGTTCTCTCCCTGCTTCCAAATGGCTCTATTTATTACTTGCTGAGAATTCATTTGACTCTCTAGTGGTTCAAAACTTTTTTTTTCATTTTCTTCTTTATGAAGAAACTCAATTTCTAACTAGAGCAGTTCATCGCTACACAATTGGGGCAAGAGTGGATTTTCTCTGTAACTCACAGCTGGACCTGCAGAAGTCTGAGTAGGGAGAGCCAGGGCAGAGGAAGCCCAAGTCAGAAGAGAGCCAAGGTTGGGGAGACCCTTGATAGCAAAGACTCAAGGCAGAGGAGACGCAAAGAGGGGGAGATTGGGGGCATGGGAAACTCAAGGTGGGGAAAACCCAATGATGGAAGATGCAAGACAAGGGAAACCTAGAGAGGGAAGACCCAGGTCAAGGGAGGCCCAGGGAGAGGAAGACTCAGGGTGAGGAGCCCCGGACTCCCGGGATAACCTCACCATCAGGTGTCTCTGTGGATGAACAATGATCAGAACAAGCCCTGCATTCTCCTTCCCATCTGAAGATGGTAACGGATTTCCCCCCTCCCAGGACCTCACTCCAAATGAGCTTCCAGCCAGAGCTATAGGGCTGCCTGTGCCTACCACAGGAGTGTGCCTAACTAAGTCTGTGAGTGTATTACCATCAGCTCTGAGCTTCTTTCCAGCTGAGCAGTTTAATTCACACCCTACCACATCTGATGTGCAATACAGCTGTGCCAGCCAGCACAGCTGCTGCCATCCCACTCAGGAGCTAACACACAGAAAGCATGGAGACGCTTCGGGCATTGCCCAAGTCCACACAGCTCTTTAGTGATGACCTGTGTCCAGGACCACCTGCTTCAAGAGATCCAGGCTAGATATGTTGTCTTAGTTAGGGTTTCTATTGCTGCAAAGAGACACCATGACCACAGCAACTCTTACAAAGAAAACGTTTAATGGTGGTGACTTGCTTACAGTTCAGAGGTTCAGTCCATTAGCATCAAGGCGGGAAGCCTGGCAGTGTGGAGGCAGACATGGTGCTGGAGAGGTAGCTGCTACCTGTTTATATGTAGGCAACAGGAAGTAGGCTGAGACAATGAGCGAAGTTTGAGCAAAAGAGACCTCAAAGCCCACCCTCACAGTGCCACACTTACTTCAACAAGGCCACACCTCCTAAAAGTGCCACTGCCTTTGGGGCACTACCCAAACCACCACATCTGGGATGAGGGTCAAGAGCAATGGGCCTGTCTACAGCGGTCTCAGCCAAGCACACCTCAGGTGCCTGAGTGGGGACTGTGGATGGAGTGGCCACAGGAGCTGACTCAGCCTGTAAACGACAGAGCTTGGCACGGACACAAAGAACGTTGCTTGTTTTTCCTATGGGAGCCAGGAGGAAACAAGACTCCTCTCTATCAGCGACAAAAAGTGGTTCTCAACTTTCCTAATGTCATGACCCTTGTGTTGTGCTGAGCCCCCAACCATAAAACTATTTCCATTGCTACTCCATAACTTTAACTTTGCTACTGTTATGAATCATAATGTAAGCATCTATGTTTTCTGATGGCCTTAGGCAACCCCTGTGAAAGGGTTGTTTCACACACACACACACACACACACACACACACACACACACACACACACCCCGCCCAGGGGTTGTAACCCGCAGGTTGAGAACCACTGCTCTGGTAGGCCAAAGGGCCTCAGGTAGAGAACTTGACTGGGGCTGCCAGTTCTGAGCTGGAGCAGGAAAACTGATCTGAGACTCAGACACAAAACAAGGCTTCAGAGTTTTAATAAATCGAAAAACAAAACTTTAAGCCCCAGCCCCCTGGGTAACTTTTCCTGGGAATTAATTTCTAAGATAAATTGTTTTAGAATTGCTTGGGCCATCTCTGCTAAGCCCCAATGTTTTTCTGATTAGACATTTTCATCTAAGCCATCCAGACGTCTGAATGGCACCTCAATCCCAGCCGTATTGACATCTGCCAGGGCCCATGCTTTATGGGGAAAATATGAATTCCTCGCCAATGGTTTTGCTCAAATTGAGCTGATTCTCAGCTAAATGAGATGTGGTATGTGGTCATGCAGGGGACATTCTGACTCACCTCCACAGCTTCTGTCACCAGTGGGGCTCTGGGTGAAGTTAAGAGGGCACCGGCAGGTGCTAGGTAAGGAGGGGACCCTGGAGACATGGAGCCTGAACAAGGAAGACCCAGATGCTGGCGGGGGCACAGAAAATTCAAGTTCTGCGGCTGCATGGGTACCAGCCTGGAACCACAAGATAAGTGTAGGAGCCCAAATCCCCTCACTTTCCTGTGCCCATGAGCCACCCACCACCAAAGGGAACCATGCCAGGAGGCCACATGGAGACCAGCACTGGGGACATGGTGCTCAGGACTCTGTACCCTGACTTTAGAGGTACCCGTCCTTGGTGAGAGAAAAACCAACCACTAAAAGTTGTAAGAAACCTAAAGAAAAGTTGGCTCATGGTGTCACATACTCCAAGCCTCTGCATAAGCCACCTGAGCCCGAGAGCAGCCAGCACCCACACTGAATCCCATGAAGCATAAATACTGATGGATCTTATATTGCATTGTCGGCCTCCCAGGTAACCCAGACCAGGCAAGCCTGTGAGAGCCACTTTGCAGGTTTGGGAGAGCTAGTCTACACCAGCCTAACCTGGCAAGCCAGTCATTCTCCTGGGACCTCACAGTTCAAAGAAAAACATTCTCTGCCCATTCCTTAACCCCTAAGGCTGTCTACTTTCCTTGTTCAAGCCCCATGTTATGGCAGGCCACGCAGGATTGTCTCACCCAAGGGTGTCAGTGTCCAGTACTTGAACAGGCAGGACAGCACACAACGTAGGGCAGCCTGGGCCATGCACCCCGTGCCCCTGTTTGTTTGTCTGTCTGTCTGTTTGTTTTAGAGAGAATCTTACTCTGGAGCCCAGACTTGCCTTGAATCTCAATCCTCCTGCCTCAGCCTCCTGAGTATTGGAATATAGGCATGTGACACCACACCCAGCTTTGCTTTTTTATTTATCTGCTCCATTTCTGACCTGGGCCAGTTACCTCTCCTTAGGCAACCTGGTGGTCTCCCGGTCCCACAAGGTCACCATATTGATGCCGAACTTAGACATCACACAGGCATAGCGCCCCGCAGCCCAGAACTCCTGGACCCAAGCAATCCTCCTGTCTCATCCTCCTGAGTAGTTGGGATTGCAACACAGGGCACCTTTTGTTTCTAAAATGTGCTCACCACAGGAAGGCCTCACCCCACTGCCAGTTCACTATCTCTCTCTGCTTCGTGTTTGCAGTAAAGATGCTCTCGCAGCTTCCTGCCACCATCACCCTTGCTGCCTTGACAGGCTCTTATCGTTCTAGAACCATGAGCCCAAATAAACTCTAATTTTTTTAAAGTGGTCACCACTGAGAAATAATAAAGGCTTGGGTGGCAGATATACCAGTTACTTGCCTTGACCATACCCCAGAGGCTACAGGAGTCAGAACATAATGCTGCACCCCAAAACCACATGCAAAGACTGTGTACATCAAAAATACAAGCAATTGCGGGCAGGGGTGGCACGCCCCTTTAAAGCTAGAATTCAGGAGGCAGAGGCAGGTGGATCTTTGAGTTTGAGGCCAGCCTGGTTTAAGAAGTGAGTTTCAAGACAGCATTACTGTTGCATAGAGAAAGCTTGTCTTGAAAAACCAAACAAACAAGTAATCATTAGTTGTCTGTTATGCCCTGGACTCACTCCAGATGTTGTTCAGACTGTCTTCTTGCCTCCTGGACAATGGAGGGCAGCTCCTCGGGGGGAAAAGATTCTCTGAAAAGGAGCCACTGCCCTGAGAAAGCTCACAGTAAGGTGTGATGTAAGGTGTTGTCAGGGCCAGCCACTCCATGTTGAGTGTATCCTGTAACTCCACCCTGGGTATTCTGTAGCACGAATTCTAACTGTTCTTATTAATAAAAACCCAGAGTCAGATATAGGGGTTAATGTTGAAGATCAGAGAAGCGGAAAGGCCAGCCACTAGAGAGTTCTTTTACTTCTAGAAATGCTCAGACCAAAGAGGTGATTCTGTCCGCAGACTTCATCTGTCTCCACCAAACCTCAGACTGCACTGAGCTCCTGTCTCCTGCCTTATATCCCTCCCTCCACCCAGCCATATCGCTCCTGTCTCCACCTTCCTAATGCTGGAATTGAAGGCATGTGATCCCAAGTGCTGGGATCACCTTTGTGTGAGCTCTGTTTCTCTTTTAGACAGATCCAAGGCCCAAGGTGGCCTTGAACTAACAGAGATCCCTCTGCTTCTGTCTTCCAAGTCCTGGGATTAAAGGTGTGTGCCACTACTCCCTGGCCTCTAGTGACTTAGCTCTCCACTCTGATCTTCAGGGAAGTTTTATTAAAACATAAATAAAATATCACTACAAATATTTAATTCATCCCCCTCTTCAAAAGTGGGATTTGACTATGAACTTAGAGATGGAAACCTGCAAGAGGCTCTGTCAAGAGGGTCTGAGGGAAACTTGCAGGTTGAAGCACCGTGAAAAACCCACGGGTGTCAAGGTCTGCCCTGCATGAACCAGGTGGTGATACAGAAATCTCACTCCTACTGACCCTTTCTCCAGGCCAATGTCTTTTCCCCAACACTACTAAAGGGCTGATGCTGTCCAAAGCATGACCCTGAGACATTTGAAAACTCAAGTGTTGGATCAAGAATATGCAGGAATATTCAGTGCAGGATTGGGCAGATCCTGCATGAATCAGGGTGAACAGTAACCAGGGCTGCCATGCCGTATTTACTATCCCCTCCTCCTAACACCTATGCAGGCCACTTACCATCTTCAAGAAACTTCTAGAATCTTTGCATAAGGGACCATGCTCTTGTGCCTGGCAGGAGCAAATCATGCTCCAGAGCTTTCTGGACAGCATGTCCTGGGATCCACTCCAACATTCACTTTCCCAGAGCTGGGGAACAGAAACCTGCTTTCTAAGAGCCAGCCTAGAATTGACTTGACCAGGGCCATGGTGTAGCCATTCTCAAACACTTCCAGCAAACAGGAAACCCTTTCATTAAAGCCTACTAAATACACATCAAATAAAAGCAGAAGCAAGTTTCTTAGTCCTCCTCACTACTGGAATGGCTACTTTTCTAACCTAGGTCATTGTGAGATGCAGAGGTGGGTGGGTAGATTAGGGATGAATGGGTAGATGTGTGGGTGGATAAAGGGACAATGGGTGAGTGGGTAGACAAATGGATGGGCGTGTAGGCAGATGGATAGAGACAGGTGGGTGGTGGGGAGTGGGCCTCAAGATGAATAGAGATGATGAACCCAGAAAGCAACATGTGGAAGTCATGACCTTCCCATCATCTGTCACCAAAGGCCTAGAAGACCATGACTTACCAGGGTTTGAACCCATCCTCCTAGAAGAAAAGACAAGATGGTGAGAACCTTTTAAAACATGTTGGGAGAGAAAGAGACAGTGGCACACTATTTCCTGGTTATTGTTGGGACCTGCAGTGCTGCCACTGGAGATAGGATTGCTGTGCCTGCCTGGGAAGGAGCAGATGGCCCTCTCTGCAGGGCTATGAATCACACCCCACAAACATGAAAGCAATGAGAAATAAATCACGGTGCCAAGGTGTGCGTGTGATGGGTGCCTAGATGGGATGCAGCTGTAATGAACGCAGTGCAGCCTCACTCTGCAGTATACTGGAAGGTTCTGGTTAGAAAAGCATTGCCAATGTTTATCTCAAGATGGTGGGGGAGGTAGGCACACACGGCACTTCCTCAGTCTGATGTGGGGAACATGCCTTCAACAGCAGTATTCTTGGGACCACAGGACCATCTCTTTAGTGAGTGAAAATCACAGATAGAGACAACGTGAGAGTGTCACTCATGTCCCAACCCTCGGGATGTCCACAGCAGGAAGGAGAGATTGCCTGTTGGGGAGCAAAGTATCAACTTCTCCAAATAAGCAGAGCTGCTGTAACACTGTGAGGTAAGCGGGCTCCTCATCCAGCCAGCCTCCACCGAGATGCATCCTCATCTACACAGACAGCTGACTAAAGGCCCACACCCAGAGACGCTACTGCCACTGCCTCAAGAATAGCTTTGGGGTTTCTGTCTCAGACAACATAAAGTCCAACACACTCAAAAGAATCCTCAGTTTACCCCATAGCATCTTGGAGCCCAAGATGCTGGGTGTTTGTGAGCCAGCTCACAGATGCAGTGCCATCAGTGTTGGAGTGTCTCTAGGGGCTGTGTCTCCCAACCTCCGTGTACACCTGAGAGGTACCACACACATCCCAGGGTCCCTCAGTTGGCCCCAGCTCTGTACTTGATCACATCCCACTGGAAGCAACCGAAGCCAAACTTGGACTCATATCCAGCATGGACCTGACATCTAGGATCATCTTCAAAATGCAGAATATTGAAAGCATGTGAGAACACTCACCAGGTTTCAGATAAGAGATGCATCCCTGCATGACTGACCCATCTTCCTGATTCAGAGGTGGGGCCTGAAGCTCTGGTAGATAACACCTTGGGTACCAGTCCTCCACAGTGTAGGAAGGAAAGAACAGAAGCCCCGAGGTGAGATGTTGGTAGATGCGGCAGTCCCAAGGTGGGTGATGGAACAGGTATCCCACAGGTGAGTGGGCAGGTTTAGGAATCCCACAGATGGAGGGGTGGATACATCCATCCCAGCTGAGGGCTAAGCAGGTGAGCCATCCCACAGGTGAAACACAGGCAGGTGCAGCAATCTACAAGCGAAGGTGGACGGGTACAATTACACAGGTAAGCAATAAACAGATGCAGCAATCGACATCAGTGTGCAGCCTTGGTCTCTACTGGGCTTCAAGAAGTTCGCAGTGAACCCTAGTGGGATGGTACATGCCTGTAGTCCATCATTCCAGATGTAGATACAGAAGGATCAGGAATTCAAAGTCACCCTCAGAAACATGGCAAGTTGAAGGCCAACCTGAACTACATGATTCCCTGAATGCATGACTATCCCTGGTACACACACACACACACACACACACACACACACACCAAAAAGTCCATGGTGAGACTCAGGAGGGAAACAGCATAACTATTATATCCTTATGAATTCAACAAATTCATTACAGAGAAGCAGCAGTGTGGAGGATCATAAGAGGGGTGCATACATTGCTATGATCCCAGGTTTCTGCCCATGGATATGGACGAACCATAGACTTGAACTGAGAGTGTGTGTGCAAGGGTTGAGACAGCTGCCAAGACCAACACCATGGCAATTACATGTTCTTGGTCCCCCAGCTCTGGAGGGTCCCTACTCCCAGAGCTAATGCAAGCATGCAGAATGAGGGATTTGAGAGGATTCCATTGTCTCCCCAAACATGGTATACACATTTTATCATGGAAGGGCATCTCCAGGGTGGAGGCAGGACCTGCCCTTCTCTGAAACCAAAGGAAACAAGCAACCCCACCCCTCACCTGGAATCTCAAGATTCAGCCCATGAACCATTGTACTTGAGACCCCTACCCATCCCAAACCATCTCTGTGATGTGGACTCAGCTACATGAGAGATTCCATGTCGGACGCCGATGCTGCACATCTAAGAGGAAGCTTTGCCCCTCTGGAAATCACAGGCAGTGGCTGAGCATCACAAGAGTCAGGTCAGGAGGTTAGGGTACCAACCTGGTGGAGTTCCACACCTTAAGAATCTTGTGGACGCAGGCAGCCATGGAGACTTCTGGAGAGATGTCTTAGGCAGACACCACCATGGCAACGATTGTGGCAAATCTGTGAGCCTAAGAGCTTGCTCATCAAACTTAGTTTTTTTTACAGTGGCTGCCATTAAGGACCAAGGCAGGGACTGTAAGGATTCCAAGGAGGTTCAGGGGACCCAGTAAACCCAGAAACACACACACACACACACACACAGAGAGAGAGAGGGGGGGGGCGGGGAAGAGATTCCACCTAGTGTCTGGGCCTGAAAACTTGCTAAGTTTGCATGTTTTTAAATGTTATGCAAATGTCATCACACTGAGCAGGACGCTGCAGCTGCAGCCTCACCCGGTATCTTGTACAAATGAGTGTCATTTGTAATCTTGCATCTCCAGATGCTGGGAATGGTGGGCCTGCCTTGAGGCTGTGGTTCTCACATGGGTAAATTGCAAACTGCACAGTGCCCTCTCCTGGTGAACACATGAACACGCAGGCGCGGCGATCTCTTTCCAGACTGGTGTCTTCAGGGCGAGTCAGGAGCCCCCGCAGACAGTCTGTTGATGTATTCAGATTTACAAAGACACACACAGAAGTCTCCCAAGACACCAGCAACTATTTCACACATGTGTATTCAGAAACTTAATCTTAACTTCAACATATTATATCCTCAAGGTTTTGTGGATTTTTTTTTAACTAAGAGTTCTCCTTTTGTTTGTGTATATTCTATTTTAACGTGTTATGTGAGCTATATTCTCCTTTGCGTTTCATCTGGCCTGTACCCTGGTCTCTCAACCTGACAAAATCACCCCCTCCCTACTCCAATGCTAGTCCTTGCCAGCACCAAAGGAAACGAGCTTTTCAAAATGTTTAACGTTTCTGACAACACGACAGACGAGAAAACTCCTCCTGCTTTCCGTTTCTTCTGAGGCCTGTCTTGCTGTTTTCCCCCATTTGTGTTTGTGTGATTTGCATTAGAGGGCCGAGTCACCCTCGATCCTATGGCGTTATTCTTTTATAAATTAGAATCGCTTCCTAAACTCGGAAGGTTAATTTCTTGTAATTCTGTAAACATTCCACCTCTTCTGTTTCTTTTCTTTCTTCCTTCCTTCCTTTCTTCTTTCTTCTTTCTTTCCTTCCTTCCGTTATGAAATTCAGAACTGGGGAATGAACCCTAGCCTCGTGCATGCTAGGCAATCGTTCTACCACTAAGACATCTCACTCCAGGTTGATGGTGATGTTTATGCAGACTTCCTGCAGGCATCTTTTGTGTCTAATATATTTTAATGCATTCATTGTTTTCCTTGTGGGGTCCTGAGCAAAGTCTTGCACAGAGACCCTTCTCACACAAATCAGCCCCTCTTTCTTCTAATAGGATTGTGTTTTCCTGTGCTCAGTTTTTCATTCACAATTTTTTCAGACAAGTGTGGGCTCTTATTTCAGTCTCTAATCAAAGGCCTGATGATCCCGAAACCTTTGTTGAGCCGTCCATTCTGTGCCCTCATTCAAAATTTCCTATTGATTGTTTACCAAATTCCCATGAATTCACCCCTGGCATTGTGTGTTCAAGCATTCTAAGCAGGAAAAGTCCTTGGGGCATGCATGGGGTAATAGAAGGACCCAGAAATGGGAGGTGTGGGTAGATCTGTGGGCAAGAGGTGCTGAGTCAGCCCCTGACCCCTTGTGTGTCTCTGCACAAACCCCCAAGGTGTCACCCACCAGAGTCAGTTTTGGAGCAAACTTCACATCCTTTCCAGAGGAAGCAACAACCCAGTCTTGGGGGCCTTGGTGGCTTCTTGGGTGACATAGTCCACTTTGGAGTAAGCGATGGCCTTGCCAAATCACGCTTCATCCAAGGAACAGTGAAATGGAGCTCTTCCCAGCCCCACATGGCCCCACAGCACTAATGTCCTCACTGCCCTGCTCCAAATCCCTACTCTGTGAGCCTCCCACTGCTTCCTCATCAACAGTGGCCCAGAGACCCCATCATCCTACACCACGGATGTCCAGTAGCCTGCATGGTTCATCCTGCAGAGAAGGAACGACAGTATCCCACGGTCTTCCGGAGGTGTCACTGATGTGATGTCCTTAGTCCTTTGAGAAAGGGGTCAGAGCATACCTAAGTGGGGCTCAGCATGGTTCTAAACTGCTCACAGGCTGGGAAATGAACATGCTGCCAGGCTCCTCTCGAGGGCAGTGAGCAGAGTTTGATGATGAATTGGTCAAAGAACAAAAGCCTCTCCCTCCTGCAAACACCTATGAGCAGGTGCTGTCCTGAGCCCACGGGCTGAGGCACATAAAAACAGACACTAGTGGGGTAAAATGACCTTAGTAGGTTTTTAGTTAGTGCTCATGGAATAGTAGATCCACATTAATTACTCATCTCATTTAGTGTAATATAAATACTATCAATTCAGGGAGAAAGGGGGCTCTGACCTTAGGTAAGAAGGGAGCAGGCACAACCCTTATAGAGTGTAGTTGGGAGCAGAGCCGGCACATCAGTGAGACAAGGCTACTTGGTGTACACTGAAGGGCATACCTGGGTACAAGCCTGTGTGGTCACCACCCAATTCAGTAATGTCAGGTCCAAATTGCAGTGATTAGACAAAAAAAAAAAAAAACAGCATTTCTCAGGAACCTGGAAAACAGGTCCCCTCTACAGAATGAGTCATTTCCTTATCACTGGCAGAAGGGACACTTGGCTCTCTGTGGTACCAAAGTGCATGGTGGCTTCCAGACTCTCTTGGTGTCACAAGTAGCTGTTTCACATTTCAGAGTCCATGCTGGCATCCTGGCTCTTCTCACCCCACACCCTTTACTCGTGGTCTCTCTCCCTGCGGCTTCTCATCGTCCCTGTAACCCTGCTATTTCAGCTATACTCCCTATTTTACTCATCTCTCTCAGCTCCTCCTCTCCCCTCCTGGGCCATCTCTCTCTCTTTATCTCTCTCTGTCTCTGTGTGTGTGTGTGTGTGTGTGTGTGTGTGTCTATTTCTCTCTCTTCTCTCATAGACAAGCCCAATATAGACCATGCTTGGTCTATTACTTTCTCCCTCCGCTCTGGAATCTTCCAGATGCCTCTGGCTTTTCTCTACCCTCTATCTACTACAAAAACCTACCCTGAAACCACAGCTTGGGGCAGTCAGTCATGGCATCAGTTTATACAAGTAACAGGTGGCTTTGTGGATGTGCTCTGCATTGGGCTAGCTAAACAAAGGCATGGTGAGGGGCAGCACAAGGAGGATGGGCGAGGCAGCCATAATTCTCCTAATACAGCCACAGGGTACTGTACAGTGCTACCCTCCAAGTGCAACAGCCACCATCTTCATTGATGACTTGCAGGAGACCCTCAAGGTTGGGCCTATTGACTATTGCCATCTCCTCAGAGAAGGGAGAGATGGGAAGGGTCATCGGTCCCTCATTTGAGATTCCCTCCTGGATCCTGCCATCTATATTTAATTCTGTCATAACTGCAGCTGGTCTCTTGGTCTTAGGAAGCACTAGAATATAGAGTGTTGTCTTAGCCACTGTTCTATTCCTGCAAAGAGACACCACGACCAAGGCAACTCTTGTAAAAAGCAAGCATTTAATTGGGGGTCTGCTTACAGTTTCAGAGGTTAGACCATAATCATCCTGGTGGGGAACATGACACCACTCAGGCAAACCTGGTGCTGGAGAACTAGCTGAGCATTCTATATCCTGATACATAGGCAGAGCTGGGCCTGGCCTGGGTCTTTGAAACCTCAAACCCCATTCTCCTCCAACAAGGCCACACCTCCTAATCTTTGTAATCCTTTCAAACAGCTCCACCCCACCCCTGTGGCTAAGCATCCAACTATATGAGCCTATGGGAGCCATTCTTATCCAAACCACCACAAATGCAGAGGATTAACTGAAGGAAATGTCTTTACTGTGCCTCTATGGGAAAGCTGTCATCTATACTGGGGATGAGACTCCAGTGGTGCAGTGTTTTGGGATCACCCACACTTCTGCAAGTAACCCCTCACCCATGGTCTGTAAGTAAATGCAATAAACTCAGTGGTTCCTCAGGCTAGACTTATTCTTTTGGTTCATCATGAGAGTTCTATAAGAAGAGGTAGAGGGAAGGAGCTCCTGTCACAAGTGTGAGGCCATCCCTCTGGGTCCTAGTGGAGGTTGGGGGTTCGTCAGGAGCTGGGGATGAGTCAGGGTCACAGTGAAATGCTTCCTGAGGCAAAGTAAGGATGAACTGTGGAGACAAGTGTCAAGGGACTGTCAGTAGCAGCCCATGAATCATTCACAGTCTCCTCAGAGGGCTCCATGGAGTCCTAGGGAAGGCATCTCTGCCCCAAAGAATTACTTCCCCATGAGGAGACAGATGTACCCACCAGACGGGTTCCACAACCACAGTTAGAAACATGTAACCACATAGAATTGCCCCAAATCCACACAGGCGGTTGGGACTAGGCATTATGTCCCTCACTGCACTGTAACTGCCGCAGGTCTCCCTGTCCCTAAGCACTTTCAACAGTCAGCCGGTAGATGCTGATGTGAGGGTGACTTCTTAGGCCCAATGCGTTAACCCAAAAGAAACTAGCTTCTGCCCTGGTGTACGAAGCTACATCTCCACAGTTCCGATGAAAGCCAGAACTAGATATGGTTCCAGAAGTCTGGAGGGGAGCTCCCTCCTCATGGATGGCCAGTGTCTTGATCACAGAAGGGCAATTAGCTCCCAGAGTCAGCTAAGCAAAGATGTCCACTGACTTTGGGAAGGTCAGATGGGCTGGCCACCTGCCCTTCACATTCTCACAGCTTGAGTGTATCTTCACAGAAGAGACCTCTCCATCCCCTTCTGTCGGGGTCTCACAACCTCTGCAGCAGGGCTAAGGGCTGTGCTGGGGCTCACACACAGCAGAACCCAAGGCTTGGGTAATGAGAGTCTAGATGCCCCTGTTCATTTCAGTACCCTCTCTGGGGTGGGGGTGTCAATTCCTGGTACCCACAGAGAACAGTCTACCCTGGAGGATCATGAGGGAGCCCTACCATCAGGGAGGGTAGGGCATTGCCCTTCAGTCAGGGGTACAGCTGGCGAGGCTTCCTAGAAACCCTCAGAGACATACCTCACACATTAGGTTCCTCTTCTTGGGCTATTTTTAAAGTCTGATAATGAGAAATAAATTTATTTTCCTTACAAGAGCAGTTTGTCTTCCACATGCTTCCAACAGCTGTTTGACATTTATTCACTATCCAGTGAAACTCCTAATTAATCTAGGCTTTCTTTTTAAACAGAAAAAAACTAGAGAAATGGAAAGGATTTGATTGCCATCCCAGCATCAAGAGTCGGCACTAGAGACTGCAGACCCTCCCCCTGGGTCTCGCCCACTCACCATAGTTACCACAGTTGCCCCAGACGCTGGCCAGCTTGGGGAAGGGTGCTCGGCTATGCATGAGTGTCTGGAGTGTTCTGAATCTTTGTTTCTGGGTGAGGGCTACCAACAACTGGTACAAAGCCCCAAATAAACCTGGGTAGGGTCCCTGTCAAGAGTAGACCCTTGCTTAATGGTTGTGTCAAGGACAGATTGATTGACTCTCATGCCAGAATGGCCACTCACATGTCAGAAAATTGGGGCCTCAAAGGAAGGACATACTGTGAGCACCCACACAGTCCCCTACAGACCTGCAGTAACCCTGAGACTCCACAAGACTGCGAGAAAAAGAAGTCAGAAACAAGCTGGGTCCCCTATGCTCATATCTCACATGGCAGTGCACATAGGACCATCAGCCCCACAGCAATGACTGGAGAGTGTGGACTCATCTCAGAAACAGTAGCCAACGCCCTCTGGAGATGTGAGGGTACCAGTGTGTCACCTCACCCCAATGGAGTCCTGAGTTTCCCACATTCTTAGGCAAAGCAATCCATTGCCTGAAGATGCGGTAATTCAAGAACGGACGCTGAGCACCTTGGCTATGACATCAAGCTTCCCTCATGGATACACATGCTCCAGAGGAAAGGCACCTGGCCAGTATGCTGTCCCCACCCTTGATATCATGCTAACCTTGGCTTTGGTGTCAAAGCAAGTGTCACAGACATTATTCCAGGTACAGCCATGGGGTGCTACACATTGCCTTACCCCTCCCCCAGCCTGGAGGAGGGCTAATTAAAATGCACAGGACTCACCGGAGTTTATTGGAAAGGGATCTGTTATCTGTTAATTTACCGTCCTTGCCTCATTGGGGACATTTTCTGTGCTCTTTCAGACAGTCAGAGAAGATTTCCTGCAAAGGGCAGCCTTGACCCCTTTGACAGTGTCTCCCAGGCAAGACTCCTAAATGGAGTAATTAGCACTGAAAATCAGAAGCCCCCGCCCACTGCACTGAGTGGAAATGGAAGCATCTGCTCTGAGGCATCTTCTCACACCGCTGAGACAAATCTGGCTCTTTGCATCCCTAACCTTTCACCGTGCATCACCCCACACACACACTCCAAGCACCAGAGATGCGAGTTCCACACGTTTGTCTCTGCTTGATAAATGAGCTGTCCGTCCGGACTTCTGATTGTCTGACCTTTATTCAACTAAAAGCCCAGGGCTCCTGGTGTTAAGTGGATGCCACTGCAGGATAAAAGTGATCCTAGAAATCGGGTTCCTCAGCAGCGTCTCAGATAATGTGCTGGGAAATGTACTTAGGAGGCTCAACTCAAGGAGAAGTTAAACAAGCTCAGCACAGACCGTCTCCTCCCAACTGACACCGTGCACTGCACCTCATTGGAGAAGCCAGTCCTCAGAGGTTAACAGCGTTCCGTGGGTCACAAAGGAAAAACACCATACAGTTTGGATACCCAAGACACACACTAGCAAGTGTATGGCAGCACTTCTGCCCTAGAGTGGTTCCACTCATCAAGGAATCAGAATCCAAAAAATCATCATCATCGTCGTCGTCGTCATCATCATCTATGCAGCGCAAGAGCGAAGAATGTTTAGAAAGAAGTTACTGATGTAGAACTTGTCCCACCAAGATCAAAATGGGATATTCAGTCTGAGACAGTATGAAATCATGGCAGGAGGCAACCTGGCTGCAAGGCTCCGCCCACAGATCACAAGGCTGGGAAATCAATCAGACAACACTTAGGACTCAGAACAGTGGCCAGCACACAGAGGCCAGAAGGATCAACCTCAACCTCAACTCTTCCATAGCTAGGAAGAGTGAATCCAGGCCTGTGGCTTCCCAGACATCTCCACCCCTGGTTCTGTCTGCAGGAGATGGAGGAACAGTATTGCTGGTTGAAAGTACCAAGACTAGAGCCCAAGGTGGGGAGCAGCTGGGGATATAGAAGGGGACCTGTGGTAGCATGCGAACCCCAAAAAAAGCAAGCACTAAGATGCATGCTGCCCTGCCCATGGCCACAGCTCTCTCTCTCTCTCTCTCTCTCTCTCTCTCTCTCTCTCTCTCTCTCTCTCTCTCTCTCTCTCTCTCTCTCTCTCTCTCTCTCTCTCTCTCTCTCACACACACACACACACACACACACACACACACACGAGAGGCCTAGGGGCTAGCCAGAGGCTGGTGAGGCCTCAGAGAACCCTCTCTGAGAAGCCCTGTGTGGCCAATCTTGAGAATCTCTGTGGACTGTGACTGAATACATTCCCCAGAACGAACACTAAGCCACAGGAAGCTGTCAGCTGAGGAGGGTCAGAGCCACAGCCAGGGCTGTGGGAAAATCTCTAGGAGTAAAGGAGTCATGCATCCTAAATGATGCTCATCTCTGCCTCCAGCCTTGATTGATCCTAAAACTAAACTCAGGAGGCCAAGGTGGGAAAAGAGC
Organism: Dicrostonyx torquatus; assembly: GCA_028555095.1. NCBI lineage: Eukaryota > Metazoa > Chordata > Mammalia > Rodentia > Cricetidae > Dicrostonyx > Dicrostonyx torquatus. The sequence continues at coordinate 338,005 of JAQHUG010000413.1, forward strand.
ACCCACAAGAAGAAGTCGTAGAAACAAATGAGACATAAATGCCTGAATGCTGCAAGGAAAATCATGCAGTAAAGAAAGTCTTCAGAGAGCAAAAAGAACTCCAGAGATCCTGTAGCAGTCTACCTCCAAAGTCCGGTTCTTAACCAAAAAAACAAGGTAAGTTTGCAAAAAAATAATAAATTTTGACCATGTGTAAGAGAAAGCAAAGTTGATATAAACTGACACACCAGCTAGACTCAAATATTAGGCACAGCGGACGATGTCAAAGCAACCACTACAGATATATTCAAAAACAAATATAGGATATAGGCAAAGAATAAAGATAAAATGTGCATAGGTAAGGGGAAGAAAGCATTTCAGCCGAAAATATGATAACTAACAAAAGAATAGAAATGAGAGCATTGGGAAATCTAGAACTGGTAGCCATGGAAACTAGACAAACTATTCCAGACAGCATGTCTAGAGTTGGAAGGAGACCAAGGAAGAGCATCATAGACCTGAATCCAGATCAACAGAAAATAAAGAAAGACTAAAATAAATAATAATAATAGCAGAGCCCAAGAAGTCTATGAAGTGGTGTCCAGGGATCTAACATAAAATACTGGGGCTCCAGAGAGAGCAGAGAGAGGCATGGGCAGACCCACATACGATCTAACATACAACACCAAGGCTCCAGGAAGAGAAGAGAGAGGCACGGACAGACCCATGTATGATGACCAAAGTCCTCCAAATTTTGCTAGAAAATGGTAACATACAGATGCAAGAAATTCAACAACTGCAGGCAAGGTAACTAAGAATAAAAGCCATACAGAGTATGTAATGGGCAGCATTTCAGCGTCGAAAATGAAAAATCAATGTTAAAGAAAGCAGGAGAAAAAGATGTTAACTACACACAAAGATCATAGATGCTTTGAGAGACTCTGGGCAATGATGAAGAGCTGAGGAGGTAGCCAGCCTGACTGTTAGCATATCTAAATAACCACAAATCCACATGACTATTTAAGGTAGTATTTTCATTTTTAGAGTCTCTCATGTTCAGGGCTGTTTGTCCCAGAGAACACAGCACTGCTCACTATCAGACCTGGAACGCAGTTTGCTGTGTTTCAGGAAGAAGGAATACCACCCTCTCAACAGGAAAAGGCAGAAACAGAGTTCCACACCCACTGATTGAAAGAATCATCTAGAAAGAAACCACCTTAAGTTGGTTTGGGTGGAAACATCCCCATAGGCTCAAGCATCTGAACACGTGGTTCCTGGTTGATGGCACTGTTTAGATAATTAGGAGGTACAGCCCTGCTAGAGGAAGCACATCACTGGAAGCAGGCGTTAAGAGGTTAAATCAGTGGTTCTCAACCTGTGGGTCAACGACTCCTTTGGGGTCAAATGAACCTTTCACAGGGGTCACCTAAAACAATCAGAAAATGCAGATATTTACAGTACGATTCATAACAGTAGCAAAATTACAGTTATAAAGTAGCGGCAAAAATAATTTTATGACTGGGGTCACCACAACATGAGCAACTGTATAAAAGGGTCGCAGCTTTAGGAAGGCTGAGAACCACTGTTTTAAATCTTTGTACCATCTCAAGCTTGCTTTCCGCTCCATGCTCACAGCTTCAGCTGTGATATAAGCTCTCAGCTTCCTGTTCCAACAGCAATGCCATTGCCACACTACAGCACGACTCAGCACTCTGGAACTATAAGCCCAAATAACCCTTCCTTCCAAAAGTTCCCTTGGTCATAGCATTTACCAGAGCAGCCAAGAAGTAGCTAATACACATGGTAATTACCAAAAACCCCAACAAGCTACTTTCTCAGAGAAATTTTATAGAATTCCCACCCATGTAAGCCAAGGATGAAAGTGCTGACTGCCCCTACCTCCATCAGCGTTCACTGGGCACAGCTGTCAGCCAGTAAGAGAGGCAAAAGTATATTGAGAGTGTGTGTGTGTGTGAGTGTGTGTGTGTGTGTGTGTGTGAGAGAGAGAGAGAGAGAGAGAGAGAGAGTGTGTGTGTGTGTGTATGTGTGTGTGTGTGTGATTAAAGAAATAATGCTACCTAGGAGTGATATCATTATCTAAATACACAATTCAGATTACTAGAATTATTGGACAAATAGAAATGACAGCCTCAGATGAGGTCATGGAAGTCAGGGAACCAGGATGAGCACAGCCCCAGGCAGAGGAGGTGACACAGCAACCCCACGGAGAGGTAGGAGCTAGGTCTAAGGCACTCGGCTCCTCAGAGAGTACAGTAAAAGGTGGATCCCAACCCACCCCTCCATACACAGAATAACCATAAATTTAAAGACTTTTATTAAAGGCTCTAAATGAACAACATAGAAAAAAAAAACAGAGAGAATAAGACTTAATACCTGTAACACCCATATTTGAACTTTTTTCTAATTAAAATATCTGTATCCGTTTGAAAGGCATTTATGGTAAAAATTTTCCAATGCATACAACATAAAAAAAAGCACTACCCTAAAACCTGCTCCCATGAACAAACGAGCAAGTCACAGAGGAAGGTAGCTCGTGAATAAAACAAGCATCCTAAAACAGGGGCTCAGCCTAGCTGTGAGGCTGAAAGCCCCAGGGAGCTGCCAAGAGAGGCAGAGCAAGGGAAACTCTCACAGTGGGACTGGGGGCAGCAACAAAGCTCTGTCAATCACCACATGACCTGTTTGGGGAGAGGCTGACCAAACACAGGGGCAACTACAAGACACAGACTACAGCCTGGGAACTCCGTCCCGCCTGGACATCCCAGATCTTTCAAGGCGAGGGGGAGTTCGTGGGCCAACAACAGCAGGGTCGCATGGAAAATGCAGATCTGCTCCCCCTCAGCAGCCCTGCTTCATAGTAACCTGCATTTTACAGGGCCCATGGACACTGGGACAGCCAAGGCCCTTATCCACAGAGATCTAACAGGTAAGTTCCAAGAAGCTGACAGTCTCAACAATGTTTCTCAACCTGTGGGTCGCGTGGGTCAAATGACCTTCTCACAGGGGTCACCTAAAAGCATCAGAAAGCACAGATATTTACATTGCAATTCCTAACAGTAGCAAAATGACAGTTATGAAGTAGCAACGAAGATAATTTCATGGTGGGGGGGCTGCGGGTCACCACAACATGAGAAAGTGTATTAAAGGGTCATAGCTTTAGGAAGGCTGAGAACCACTGGTCTAACTCTTGTGCCACTGAGAAACACAGAGAATCATCATCTACTATCCAATGGAAAAGGAGTTAACCTGGCATGTTTGTGTTGAGTCGTGACAAATCATGTCAAGCTAGACACGTGTGTGGCGGCTTTGGAGACCTTGAAACAGCAGACAGTTAAGCAGCATTCACCCCAGGGCAGCTGGTCAGCACTGACTACATACAGACAATGCAGTCACTCCTGAGCTGCGAACCAGAGCCATCGCGAAGAAGAGGAGGAGGCAGAGATCAGGTGGACGTGTCTGAATGCTTGTTTCTTTAAAACAGAGCAGAAAGGAAACACTGGAGGTGAGGGCGCACAGTTTCTATCTAGCCATTTCTGTTTCTCTGAGTTTTCATTTTTCAATTAACAATGAAACAAAGGTATATTGTAATTATGATGGCAAAGGGCTCATTGTGTCCATAATACTGTGCCTGCTGGCTTAAACCCTAAGGACGTGCTGGAAAGAGCAAACTCATAAAAGCCGTTTTCAGGGCCTGTCGTGTTCGATCACTCTTCTCAGAAACACATTTTCTTCCCCATAAGGAAAAAAATAGAAGCCCTGGTATTTTAAGTAGGATGATCTAAATAAGCAAAATGTCCAAAATTACGGCCATTTGAGCAAACGGGAGGGCGATTAGCACTTGCCAAGTCACCAATTATGTGGAAGAACATATGTGATGCCCAGCCTGGCCAGTCTTCCCAGGCTTCCTGGCATTGGCTGAGGACCTCTGCAGGGCCTTCTGTTCATCCCTCTGAGTTCAGTCAACCCACCTGCCCTTCTTTCAGGTGTCCAGGAAGTTGGTGAGGATGGCAGTGGGCAGAAGCTGGAAGGGGGAGACCCCACAGTATGTGTTCCTGCCATGAATCAGTGTATACCTTCAAGGGAAGAGCCAGTCTGACTGCAAGTTATGGAGCCACAGTGACATACTGGCTGAGTGTCTTAAGGAACAGAAACTCATCCTCCTAGTATGGAGACCAGAAAACTAAAGCGGAGATGTGGAGAGAGCTATGCCCTTTCTGAGGGCCCTGGGACAACCTGCTTTTGTCTCTTTGGCTTCATGTGGCCTCTTCCTGTGCCCAATATCTCTCACTCCTCCCTACTTAAAGATAAGCTTTGGATTTAGGGCCCCCCTAATTCAGAGTGATCTCATCCCAAGATCTTTACCTTGATGACACCTGCATCTATTTTCAGTGAGACCACATTCTCAGGTCTATAAGGACTGTGACAGGTCTTTGGGGGGACAACGCCAGGCAGCACAGCAGCCGCAAAATCCTGGCTGCAGGACAAAGTATATGAGCAGAGCGCTGCCAAGCCAGCGGCGGCATGATAAGGTCATTTTTTAAGCCACAGGTAGGAAGAAATTGCCAAGTCAGCTCCAACACTGATTAGGAGCCTCTGGTCCCAGGAAGAGCCCAGGCTGGATAAATGAACAGACACCCTTATCCCAGCCAGCTTAATTTAAAACCCCGGAGCAGACATGACAGAAACCATTGCTGCCATCCTGAGAGAATGCTGAGCTGAGGATCTTTGCATGCGTGTGGGAACTTTAGTAGGATCGGGAAAAGCAATCTTAATTAGGCCCCATGACAAAGGAGAGCCTCTTCCTCACCCTGGGACACTAAGCTGTAGCCAGGTCCTTTCGGTTTATTACCTCAAAGCCCCCAAGGCTGGCACCCCCAAAAGTGCCTAACAGTTTTTCCAGGGACAGTGGAGCATGAACTCTAGGCAGAGAGCTCCTTAACAGCTGGATTGTGGTCCAGTGATTAGCTAGGAGGCCTTAGCCGGGGCTGCTCCAAATGATCCTACATAGTGCCCAGCCTCAGCAGCTGTGGACACAGGGAGCCCTTGCCACCTTGCTTGAACAGTGAGCCACCAGGAAGAGATGCAACTGCAGCAAGTCTATAACACACCACTAGATGACAGGTTCCAGCACCTAGGCACATGGCCCTGGATCTCATATATCCGCCTCCCATCCTCTTCACTGCCCACTGTCTACTGTGCACATTGTGACAGTTAGAACGTTGAGGTGGGGCAAGGTTTCCACCATCTCCCTGCCCAGGCTGTGCATACAACCCACAGGCGCCAGAGGTGCTCTAGGCCATCAGAATGGGGATGATGCCATGGACATTCTCACCTTTGGGGTTAAATGTCAAGAGGTCATGAAAGCAGAGCATTCAGGGCCTTTTGAGAAATACTGGCTTCCTTAGGATAGAAGTGGTGATGACCCTAAGCTATGACCTACCTCTACAGCCTGTGGACTGGGACCTGATTCCCACAATGAGGCCCAAGATAGGACTGAGCTCTGAGGCCAAAGCAGGCTTTCACAGCTCACTGATTCTTCTTCCACACGGGCCTTACTGGGGGCCTCAGAAGAGACATGCCACCCAACCTCCCATGTCCTGGGGTGTCTCCCCTGTAGGCTCACTTCATAGCCATGTTGGAAGTGGGTGACATGGGTGATGTTTGCCCACAAATCCCCCCAGCAGGAGCTGTTTGGGCAAGTGCTGGGGACACTCAGGATTCTGAGTTCAGACAGAGACAGAACTCTCCGAGCTTGGCATTGCTCAGGTTGGACAAGTCAATGTCCGCCAGCTCTGAGGCTGGCCCAATCCTCCAGGTTAGCCCAAGACTAAAATTGCCCAGGGACCCACTCCAGGTGGCATGGCCCAGGTGTGACCTTGGGAAACCTAGCCTGGCCTCAGAAGGCTCATTCTGTGCTCCAGGCAGAGGCGACAGATGAGGTAATGATGTGAAACTGGACTCTGGACTCTGCCTACTTGCACTCAGCCCCGAGCTGGTCCCCAGCCTGTGGCGGGCACCTAGTCTCAGTCAAGGGGACTTAGTGTAGCCTACACTTGAGTGTCAGCACTATGGGTCACCAAGGGGCTGTGCTGAGACGTGGGCTCTGCACCAACTGGGACAGCTGTCCCAAAAGCAGCTCCACCCACCGAGACCATGAGCCTCGGTTGCAGCTTCCCAAAGACCCTGCTCTGGTGACATTCTTGCACCAAGCAGCCAGTCTACACTGGCCTACAACAGGGGTCTGCTGGCCCCATCCCAGGGTCACAAGCCCAAGCAGCTGAACCACTGGTATGAAATTAAAACATTGAACAGTCAAGAAGCAGTTCAAAACCCACTCAGACTAGCTCACAATAGGGAGAGAGAGGAAGCCGGAACTTAACTAGTACCACATCCCTGGCCTCCTGGTACCAGGGCTGCCTGGTACCAGCTTCACCCCAGATATCCATGTTGCAGAGACAATACAGCCTTCAAGTCCAATGCTGTGGTTTCCGGCAATTGACACAGTGAGACAAGAGGGACAAGCTAAGCCCACGCTCTCATTGTCGTGCACCCTCAAGCTTTGCAGAGACCTAGGGGACTACAGCCTGGAACCTCAGGATCCCCTGGAGCCTAGTGCCATTTACCTTTCTCTCCCAAGTGGAAAGAGTCTCCTACTCATTCAAACCGCCCTCCATGTTAGGGATGAACTCAGGCATGGGCAAGGCAAATACTCTAGCATTAAGCTGTACCCCAGCCTGGTCAAGGCATTCTTTACCTTAGCTGGAGCATGACCTATAAACCAGGAACAGCCAAAGTACATGTAGGTGGTCCCTCTTGGACCAGAAATCCCATGATTATGGGAGGAAATCTGGGGCCAGGTCCACCCACTAGAGGCTTAATAGTGCTAGGCCTCCATCACATTTTGGGACCCTGGGTCTATTCTCAATGTCTTGGCCTATCTACCTCTGAGGGATGGTTTGTCATTAGCAAGGCTCCCCGCTGTAGACAGTGCTAAGTGGCACAGCCCTCAAGTCCCAGAGGGGTCTGTTCAAACACATGCTGCTATTATCAGGACATTTGTATTTCAAGTCCAATCCAGTATTTCAAATTCATGTTGTTCCCTGAGTTTCAAACAAAATCCTTCAGAACGCAGTAAACAAGATCAGAAGCCCTCATTAGACCTGTGTACAATGACATTGCCTGGTCACTCTGCCAACACCTACATGGACTTGACAAACACTGCAGCCCCAGACAAAATCCCACAGCAGCCCCAGTGGGAGGAAACCACACCTGACAAGGTATGCAGGCGGGAGTCTCCTGCTACGTGAGCAGGTGACTAGGCCATTAGGGAGTGAGTCAGGGAAGAAGGGAATTTTGGGGTAAGCCCACAGGAAGCCTGACCACCTCTTCCAGTGGCAGGAGTGGTTTTTACTTTGTGGCTCCCCCGCCTGGGTGCACACTGGCTACTCTACTGTCTACAGAGGAGGCTCCCAACTCAGAGGCCTGTCAGCACTGGGATTTTACAAGCAGCTGGGAACCCAGAGCCTCGTCAATGTGCACAGGGCAACACACAGCCACTGCTTCTCTTCTAATTGGCCATACCGTGTAACTTCCTTCTAAATACTCATTTTTATACCCGTAGATTTATGCTGCTCTCAGCCTTGATCAGAGAAACGTCTTAATGCACTGAGCAGTGGCTAATAGAGAAACTCGTAACTGTTCACCATGCTGAGAAAAAAAATGAGCACTTAGCCATAGATGAGACATCTTCAGCCTCCTCCTCTGCAAGATGCAGGGAAGAGTGTGGAAGATGAGGCAAAAGAATATATTTATAGGAGGATACAGGGGTGGGGAGGCTTTAGAATATCGTCCTCAGCATGTGCTGTGGCTGTTGTACTCAAAAACTCACGGCAGCTGCGGCGACCTGCGCACAAGCAAACCAGCCGAAGTCCAGGCACGGATGGGGAGGGATCACAAAGACTCACCCCTCACTGAGGAGGTATGGACAGCTGAAAACTGTCAGAGGTCTCTTTGGGAGGGGTGTTGGCTGGAAGGCTATCTATACTCCAATGGATGACCCCACACCCAACCACATACAGGAGCACTGATTAGACTCAGTGGGTTATAAAGAGGGGACTACAAAATTGGGAAGAAACGTATGGTCCATTGAGGGAGCTGGAGAGACTGTGGGTGAATGTAATCAAGATATTCTTGCCTGACCTTGCTGCTCCTCCTCTAATCCAGGTGGCCTTTTGATGAGACCGCCAAGGTCCCCAGAAACATCAGGAAGAAATCTCACAGGGCAAATTCCACCTGCCACAAATTCTTGTCCCAGACTCAAGTGAGGCCTCACCTGGGGGTGAAGGATCCTCAGTTAAGCAATTTCCCACAAAGACCCCTCTCTTGTAAGAGTCAAGCCAAAGAGGAATGTTTCTAGACTACACCAAGCAGGAGTAACTGAGTCATACGTAGGACTGTTGTTAAGGGGTCAGTGCTATAAGTAAGAGGAAAGAAACTGAGTCCAACACTGGGAAAGAGGCAAGCATAGAAAATGGACCAGGACCAAAGCCAGGATGGGTGTCCTTGACCACCACAGCCCGTGTCTGTTTCTGTCTCCAGACAAGAACTCTAACACCAATGTCCTCATCCTCTCCACCATCTCCAGTGGACAAGTGGGCTTCATCATCACAAACATCTGCTCTTTGTGCCTTATCAGAAGCATCTAAGCTCCAGATGGTAGCCTCCGGGAACACAGAGAGGCACCATCAGGGGTCCATGGAGGATGGAACCTGCCATCAGCTTTCCTGTTTGAGGTGGACGCAGCCCGAGGCTCATTTGCAGCATTAAGATGTTTTGGTCGGATCAGAGCCTTTTCGGCTGCAAGCTGTCACAGGGCTGGGCTGCCCGGCAGCTGCCACGTCTGATTAAACCGTGATGTATTGAGCCTGACGTGGCAGCACCAGCCTGTTAGCACTGGTGATGAGGAAACCAGTGATCCAGAAAGGAGGACGACCGGGGAGGCTGCTCCCTTTATAACACTCCTCTGTAGTTGGGCTGAGCAAGCTGCCGGCATCTTTGCTGGATGTGAATATCATGTTACAATTAACAGTCATGAGGGATGTGGTACCAGGACAGGGCCCTGTCCTTCAGTTCCCACTTTGTCCTGCCCCTGAGATGTCCATGTTCTTCTGTAGTCGGAAGGGCTGTTTTAGCTAACAAGACAGTGGAAACCCAAAGGTCTCTGGTTCCCTCTATGGTGTCATAGTTAGCTCGGTATCAAACAGGAGTACCAGGGGCCATCAGCCTCCCACGCTTGACTCAAGGGACTCAATGGCAGAAATTCAGCCTGCAGAATTAAGTCCATCCCAGGAAGAGCCCAGAGTGTCCACAGGTGCTCCTTGTCCATTTAACAACTGTTCCCTGCCTGCCCGCTTGCCTCCTACCCTCAAAGGCTGCAGTGAAGTTAATGGGTTAGAGATCTAGAGTGTATGTCTGGACCAGGCCAGCCTACACTGAGCCACATAGGAAATGGGCAGGATTGCAGGTTCCACAGAGCCTGGAAGATCAGCCAAGATGACTAAGTTATATGCAGAGACCCTGGTACAGGGAGGTGAGGCTGAGAGAAGCCTCCATGTGGTCAGAAGCGGGGATACTACAGGGGACAGCTGAGGCTCAGGTCATCTCAAAGGCATGACTAGCTGAGCCCTGAGTGAATGAGCAAGTTAGCAGCAGGAACGGGAGAAAGAGGAGTCAGGGCCTTGTTGAACATAATTCTGCAAGTCTCGCTGCTCTTTTCCATTTCTGCTGCTGTGATTAAATATCCTGACAAAAGCAGCTTAGGGAATGAGGGTTTATTTCAGCCCACAACTCGCGGTTACAGCCGGTCACTGTGCGGAAGTCACTGTAGCAGGAGCTTGAGACACCATTCACATCACATCCGCCGTCAAGAGCAGAGAGAAAAGTGCACTCATGATTTCTAGTGTTCTTCATTTCTCTACCCTTACACAGTTCAGGACCCAAACCCAGGGAATGGTGCCACCCAGCATAGGCTGTGTCCCTCATTGAGCCATTCTTCCCAGATAATTCTAGATTGTGTTGACAATTAAAACTAGCCGTGGTGGCACCTTTCCCTAACTATGACGGACTAGGTCTTCCTACGTCTACTTGCTTAATTCTGACAATCTCCCACAAATATGTCCATGAACCAATCCGAGGTAGACAGTCCCTCTTTGGGACTCTTTTCCCAGGTTGTGCCAAGCTGACAAAACTAATCGTGACACCCACTTTGTCCTCTCCTGCTCTCTGCTGCTTGAGTGGTGACTGACAGGTGGCCAGCAACCATGCAAGTGTTTTCAGACTCTGAAGACTGGCTCCCTTTTGGCCATGGACTAGATGGTTCCAGCTCAGGAGCTGCCTTTCCAACCCCATGGCTCAGGCAGATCTCCTCCTGCCATCCTTCCACCACACCTTAAGGGCCAGTTCTCCACACATTGTGGCTGAATAGTTCTCAAGTAGCCCCATGGCCCTCATTCCTGTTGTTTGGCTGCCTGGAACCAACCCAAAGTAACCTAGAGCTCAATAAGTGGGGAGATCACAAAGGAGAAGGCATTGTGTGGTCGTCTCCACACAGGCCCTTTAGGACACATTAAAACCTGAGCCTCCATTACCATATGCTGGCACTCAGTGGGAGGCCTACTCAGAGCACACCTGAGCTTAGAGAAGACTGGAAAAATCAAAAACACCACTAGGGGGCGGGATAGATGGCTCAGAGGTTAAAAACACTGACTCCTCTTTCAAAGGTCATGAGTTCAATTCCCAGCAACCACATGGTGGCTCACAACCATCTATAATGAAATCTGGTGCCCTCTTCTGGTGTCTAAGCATACATGCAGGCAGAATACTATACTTAATAAATAAAGATTTATTTTAAAAACACACACACACACAAGGTACCACAAGGAGGTCTTTTGGGAAACCACTGTGATGAACTCCCTTTCCCAGAGACAGCATTGGCTAAACCACCCCACTCTGATGAAGAAACATCAGGGGTCTCGGGGAAGGGGGCATTTCATTACTTTTCGTTCCTGTGAATGGGCTTGCTGTGACTGGTGGTTTCAGACCAATCAAGGTCCCTAGGCTCTGTGTTTCTAGGCCATGATGAATTACAGCATGGCTGAAGAACATGGTGGAACAAAGCTTCACAGTGGCCAGGAAGTGGAGACCTATAAAGCAGCTGAGAGTGAAGTATGCCTTTCTGGGTCATACCCTCCAACTGGGCTTCATCTCTCAGTAATGCCATCAGATGGATAATCCACCAGTAGATTAAGACTACTCAGTGTTTGATCTACCTGCTGAAGATGGAGCCTTTGACACATCTGCCTCCATATCCAAACCGCAAGACTGGGGAGAGGGAAGGAAAGAGAGGGAAACATAGACCTGTACCGGAAAACCAGAGTCTGTACAGGTAGAGACCCAAAGTCATTGAAGTGTCCTGGCCTGCCGAGTCCCAGGGATGGGGCAGAGCTGCTGCCACTCCCTAGGAGGACATGTGCCCCAGACAGATCGGCACTCCTCCCCCTTTCTCTGCTCCTTACATTCTTTCAGCCCTTCCTCCTCAATGTTCAATGGTAGCAGAAGGTCAACAAGGGAGGATAATAGGGTGAATATGATCAAAATATATTCCATGCATATATGAAATTGTCAAAATGCAAATTAATCTTGACCAACAAATAAAAATGAGCAACAACAACAACAAAAAGTAGACCAGACCCAAGGGAACCACATGCTACATGAAAAAAAGCCAGCAGGAAGTAGAGCCTGCTATGATTTGAGTGTGTTTCCCAAGGGTGCAAGCACCAGAGGCCTGGCTCTCAGTATGGTAGTGTTGGGGCAGGAAGACCTCCAAGGTGTGGAACCTGGGGGTCAGAATATCACCCTCAAAGGGGACTGATGAAGGTCTGCAGAGCTGGGTTAGCTTTCTCAAGAATGGATTATTGGGGGGGTACTGATTTTCTCAGTTCCTCTTCATGGGCAGCTTGTCCTCCTCATATGTGCTTCCCCAGTTCTAGGGCCAGCACCATGCTCCTGGACCTCCATAGCAAAATAAACCTCTTTCCTTTCTAAAGTGCTCTACCCTGGGTATTTGGTTATAGCAGCACAAGATAGATGGCAGAATCTCAGATGCTGACCAAACCTCCACAGCGGAAGGAGAGGACATAGACTGGAGAAATATCCAAGAGACCAGCTGGAGGCTTTTCCTCTTTCATAAAGTTTAGCCTATAGATTTGAAGAATTGCATGAACTTTAAGTGGGATGAACAAGGACATCCACCAATCCCATGACAGCAACCCAACAGCACTGGTCAGGACACCCGATAACCTCAGGAATCCTCAGTGGTAGCATAGGCTCCTAGACCCTGTGGACAGACTTCAGTACACCAAGACAGAACATCCCTGCCTAGAATCCTGAGCCAGCTGCCAGGATGGCTCCCAGGATGAAAGACAAAGAAAAACAATACAAGACTGAGCACTCACCACCATGGGCTCCCAACAGGACCTCATAGGAACCCAAGAAGAAAGGATAAAGAAACACCATTGCATTGTCACAGAGACTGTAATGGTGACACACGCTGGCAAAGATGAGCAGCACAGAGCTTGTAAAATACAATGGAAGCAGGCAGAGATAAAGCCCAGCAGAGACATAGAGCAGTATAGACTGAGAAGAGCCGTGGGCGGGGGGGGGCTTTCTGAAGAGTATACCAAGGGAACTTCAAAAATGCTGGGAATGCCATGCTGGAGTGGGTCATTTGCCCAGCAGGTGTGAGGTGCTGAATTTTTTCCTTAGCATCTCAAATAAAAGGAAAGGAGGGGAGGGTGGGGAGAGGAGGGAGTAGAGAGAGAAAGAAAGGATGTGAAGGAGGAAGAGAGGAAGAAAGGAAAAAAAGATGAAAGAATGGGTGGAAGAAAGGGAGGAAGAGAGGGAGAAAGGAAGGATGTGAAGGAGGAAGAGAGGAAGAAAAGAAAGAAGGTTGGATGGATGGAAGAAAGGAAATGAAGGGGGGGGAGGTAAAGGAGGAAGGGAGTTACACAAAGAGTGCCCTTGGTAGTAAAAGAAAGGCAAAGACTCTGGTTTCTATTAGCCCCAACCACTGTGTGCTAGGTGCCTACCTACAAATAGGAGGAAAGGGATTAAAAAGGGAGAGAGCCGATAAACTGTCTATTCATAGATGATAAGATCAAATTATCTATAGATAAAGTGCGGGAATTAATAAGAGAGTTAAGCAAGACTGCAGAAGACAAAATCAATACAACAAAATCAATTCTTTCTACATAAGCTGCTACAAAATGAGCATTCTAAAAGAAACCACTTACAATAACATTTTAACATAGATGAGATTTAGAAGTACATCTACTCCAGGCCAGATGACCCTTGACAGATTTCTGAAACTTCCTAAGAAGCATTACCAAGAACGTGACAGGGGGACTCTCCTTTTCCATGAACCAGAAAACAGAAGGATGTCAGTTCTCCTCTAGCCGATCTGCAAGGTTAATTTTTGCAGTACCTGGAAGGCTGAGCCTCCAACTTGCATGAGAGAGAAAGGCATTAAGGACGGTGGTACTCTGAATAGAGAAAGAGAAGGGCAAGGCAGTTTCTACTCCAGACAGATGAGCAGATCCAGGGAGGAGCATGAAGTGGTCAGGACAGTCTGATTCTGCAGATGCCCACAGCACGGTAGATCCAGAGGAGGGCTAGCTCGCCCCACCTCTGGCCACACTCCAGGCCTCACTCACGTCAAATGATGAATTTCTTTAGACTTTGGAAACCACAGACAGGAACAACATTCAACTGTGCTCACATGCAAAAACCATATGCAGAAGGCAGGCAGGCTGTGTCCCGCTCCCAAGACCTCACTGGCAGGCACAGTCTGACACACAGCAAAAATATACTCATGAACTACAGACCTAGACATTAAAGAAAGTCTGTGGCTAACATTTTCTAGGAATGGTGTAGGAAAAAAAATCTCTTCACCAAAGCAGAGGGAAAAGCTTTTCATACATGGGGAAATTATTGATGACTGCAACTGCCAAACCTTGAGAAGGTACATCCACCCAAAAACATTGTACAAGCAAAGAAAACCAATATCCACCTCACACAAATTGCCTCACAAATCAATTTTTATGTGAAAAAGAAAAGCTTTAAAACACAATGGGAAACAGGCAAGAATAGGATCTTCCCAAGGGGACAAACTTCCCCAAAGCCCAAAGGGACAGTGTCACAGAGCAGGGCCAGGGTCAAACCACCCCACCACATACTGGGCCATCCACATGGTACTAGGCGGCTCCCACACCAGTTGCTGTCATCTCTCAGCCAGCTGCCTGCAGATCTGGGAAGGAGGTAACACGACTGAGACATGAAGAGGGCCGCCATCCTGCAGAAAGTGGGCAAGCAGGCTGACTTGGCCCCCAATCTAGGTGTTAGTTCCTCCCTCCCACTCTCTAGTAGGCCCTGAGGAAGTGAGACTCCATGTTGGGTGGTGTAGCAGGTAGAGACAGTGCCAAATCAGCCCTCCAGACTCAGGTGCCAAAGCAGAGTCAAGAAATGAGAGCACAGAGCATCAGACCAAGTAGTCTTGAGAAAGAAATCCAGGCCTGATACCACTCAGACGGAAATCTAAGTACCTTCCCAGAGAACTCACACACTACCTACAGCTCAGAGCGAGAGTCTGGGGGCCAGGATAGAGAGTCCTCTTTCCTTCCTTCCCAACTGTGGTAGTTTGAATGTAATTGGTCCCCATCATCTCGTAGGGTGTGGCACTATTGGGGGCGTTGTCTTGTTGGAGTGAGTATGGTCTTGTTAGATGAAGTGTGTCACCTCAAGGACAACCTCAGATGTCATTCCACCTTGTATCAGATATCATCCACCTTGTTTTTTGGTAGTCTCTCAATGGCCTGGAACTTACAAAGTAAGTTAGACCAGTCAGCTGGCCAGTGAGTACCAGGATCCTCCCCAGCTCTGGGATTAAAAGTTCATACCACATACCTGACTTTTTGAACTGAAGTTCTGAGGATCACACTCAGGTCCTTGCGCTCCAAGGCAAGTGCTTTACCAGTTAGCTAACCCACTTCCCAAGCACCAGGTACTTATTAAATTCTTTGGAAACACTCAAAATGTTCCACTCTGGAGGTTGCTAGGACCACAGGTGTTGGGAGCTGGTATCATTAGACATTCTGGCATGATAAACTACCCCTGAAACCAGCAGCCTGGGCAGGCTGAGAAGCAAGGGGTAGCCTGTCAGTTCTTGGGCTGTCACTTTCTGATCATTAGCCGGACAGGAAATCAGAGGCATCATGATGGGAATTCACCACGGGAACAGGCCCCTGCTGTGCGCAGACACTCATCTTGGACCTGGAGCAAAAGCTTTTGGCAGCACCGCTAGTTAACACTCTCCACTAATTATTCTGAAGTCCCGGTGCTTCGTGTCTGTCCGAGTGGATTATTGCCTGTTTGTGAAGTGGTTCAGACTCACAGTGCGAAACCCAAAGAGATACGTGAGGACACATTTCCTGAACTACAAATGCTCCTACTTATGTATGGAGTTTGCAGAGTTTAACAGTGAGAGCCCGCCATGGGCTGGAGATGTGGCTCAGTTGATAGCATGCACAAAGCTTCAATCCCCCCACACTGCAGAAGCCAAGCATGGGAGCACACAGCTGTCATCCTAGAACTTGAGTAGAGGCAGGAGGATCAGAAGTTCAAGGCCATCCTCCACTATTTAGTGACTTTGAAGTCAGCCTGGGCTACACGAGACCCTGTCTCCAAAAAGCTGAGTACTCTTAAAACTATTTGAAGCATGCATACAATCGTGAGCCTGGGAGAGGAAAGCACATAGTATTGGGCTGGCGTTATGGTTTAAACCTGAAATGTGTACGGTCGGCATCATCATCCCCACCACCACCACTGGCTCGTGCTTTGAATGTTTAGTGACATATTTTGGGATGCTTCAGAACCCTTACAAGATGAATCCTAGCTAGAGACAGGAGGTGGCTAAAAGCAGGACTTTGAACATTATCCCCACCCCGATTCACACCTCTCTGCTTCCTAAATATTTGACTGTACTAACGAACCCTCAGTTTCAGACCATCACAGTGGGGAAGGCACGGCAGAGCAGCTGAGTTCACGGCTGCAACATGTGGCAGAGGCTGCCCACATTACACCCAAACCTCTAAACAGACCTACTTGGTGTGTGGTTTAAATGAGAATGGTTCCCATAGGCTCATCATTTGAATGCTTAATAATCAGGGAATGGCACTATTTGAGGATTAGCATGGCTGGAAGACAAACCCTAGTTGAAGGGAATGTATCACTAGGGGCGGGCTTTGAGATTTCAAAAGTCCATGGCAGGTCCAGCCTCTCCTCCGTCCTACCACTCCCCTCCCCCATCTCTGCCTACAGATCAGGACATAGCTCTCATCTACTACTCCAGCACCTGCATGCTTGTTGCCATGCTCCCTGCCATGATAACAACGGGCTAAACCTCTGAGAATGTAAGCAAGCTCCCAGTGAAATCTTTTCTTTCATAGGGTTGCCTTGGTCATGTTGTCTCTTCACAGCCATAGAACGCTGACTAAGACACTTGAAATCAGGACTTTTTCGGTCTTTGACTGGCAGGTGTCCTTGTGGAAGAGAGAAGATTCAGGAAGCCGTGAGCAGCCGCATAGATCGATGCAGTCACCAGCCAATAACGGCAGCTGCCACCAGCAGTAAAGGAGCAGCAAGGACCGTTGCATCATCAGCCCTGTTACTCCTCCCGTTCTAGACTTCCGCTTCAGACGTGAGAGGTGACATGACTATAGATCCATGTCCCAGTTGGTGATAATTTCACAGCAGCCCAGGAAACCTGCACCAGAGTCAGTGGTGGGTGTCCTTTGCACCTTGGGAGCATCCAAGACCCTTCAACTAACCCTCCTGGGCCATTCAGGCTCTTGGAGATGCAATACTGGTTGGTATGAGCACCAAGGCCAACAAGTAATCCTATTGAGAAGCTAGGGGTCAAAGGGACACCATGGCAGCACAGAGTGTGAAAACTGCTTTGAAAGAATAAGAAAACCGTATAGAGGAGAAGGCATTTCAGACAGACATGAACTTTCAAGATCTGGAGCCACATGAGAAGGCAGACGTTTTATTTCCTCTGGAGTGCTGGACACCATCTAACCCTGCTCCCTTCTCCAAGCAATAATGTATGTCCATGACTTTTGTCAATCCTTTGAAGATGTGACTTCTCCTTTACAAAAGGACCTGACCCATGGCCTGGGTCACTTTCTGATGAGTTGGATGCAGTGACTCAGAGAAGAAGGACAGAGAACTGGAACATGAAGGATCTCTCAGGCATAAACAGGCCGGCCTCCCTCACGGCTGGCACAGAACTAAGAATCTGTTTTATTGGGTTTACTACATTCTAACTCCTAGGCATCCTGAAGTGGATTGTGTCCTCAAACACAGTGACAGTCTCAAGAAGAAAGGGTCAGAGCACAGGTGCTGCAAAGGGAATCGTGTAAGGAAGTCACACTCATTGGATGGATAACTGGGCAAGAGGCACTGTCCTGCCACAAAAGCCCTAAGTTACAGGGGTGAGTCCTCATCTGTCACCCAGTGCCCCTAGCCATCACAGCCATAGTGTTGATCCCAATGACAGGCAGCCTCCCTGGTCCTGTGCTTACACATGTAACTGACACGGACCACAGGGAACGCCCACTCACCTAGTAAGTGAAGGCAGCAACTCTGAGTGGGAAATTGGCACGTTTTCTAATACAGCAGGATCAGGGCTGTCAAAACAAATGAGGTGAAATTCTCCCAGGGAGTGAGGCTAAGACTTACCCAGCCCGGTGAGTCATGAGCCCTCCCTCTGGGGAGTGCAAGACAGCTAAAGCTTCACCCAAAATACCACCCAGAAGTACTTCTGCCTTCTGTCAGGATGGGTGGGATCCACCCTGTCAGTCTGGTTGTCTGCCTCGTGCCTACTCGCACAGGTAGCTGTCCAAGTCGTGTGAAAAGAGAAGAGGGTGGGATATAAAATTTAAATGAGAGTTCCTGTGCTCTCAGATGGCTTTGCCTCGCTTCCCAAGATGGACACAAATAGGAAAGTCAGCACCCTTGGGAGATTCTTCTGAACTCAGAAAGGGCATAGGGCTTCTATTGCTGTGAAAAGACATAACGACCAGAGCAGCTCTTATAAAGGAAAACATTTAGTTGGGGTGGCTCACTTGCAGTTCAGAGGTTCAGTCCATTATCTTCATGGTGGGATACGGCAGCACACGGGCAGACACGGGAGGCTCTTAGAGAAGGAGCTCAGAGTTTTACATCTTGAGCCGCAAGCAACAGAAAGTGAATTGTGTCACTGGACATAACTTGAGCATAGGAGACCTCAAAGCCCAACCCCACAGTGACACACTTCCTCCAACAAGACCACACCTATTCCAACAAGGCCACACCTCTCATTAGTGCTACTACCTCTGGATCCATTTTCTTTCAAACCTCCACCAGGTCCAAAAGGAAGTACAAAAAATATGGCTCAGTCAGTAAAGTGTCTCCCACATATGAGAGCCTTCACTCAGAGCCCACGCATCCCAGTCAGAGACAGATATGGCAGCACACATCGGTAGGGCCTGAACTAGGAGATTAGAGTGTTCCTGAAGCTAACTGGCCAGCCAGTCTAACTGAATCAACAAGCTCCAGGTTCAGTAAGAGACACTGTCTCCATAAATAAATAAATACATATATAGAGGTGGCTCCGCAGTTAACAGTGTGCCCCACTCTTCCAGAGAACCCCATGTCAAGGGGCTCAAAGCTGCCTGGAATTCCAAATCCAGAGGATCCAACATACCCTCTTTATCATCCTACTCACAGGTGTGTGTCTGCTCATGGACACACACATACATATATACACATATAATTTAAGATAATTTTAAAATATTTTTGAAAAAATAATATTAAAAAGTTAGCAATCTGGCATAACTGGATATCAACATGTAGAAAAATAAAAATAGACCCATATCTATCACCATGCACAAAAATCAAATCCAAATGGATCAAAGACCTCAACATAAAGCCAGCCACACTGAACCTTATAGAAGAGAAAGTGGGAAGTACACT
>JAQHUG010000413.1:358109-400170 GCA_028555095.1 Dicrostonyx torquatus
TGGGAGCATAGGGACATTGGGGGAGGGTTGAAGGAGGGAGGGGAGAGGCAGGGAGGGGAGCAGAAAAAATGTAGAGCTCAATAAATATCAATAAAGAAAAAAAGTTAGCAATCAAAGGACACCTGAAATTAACCTTTGGCCTCTGTATGCACACACATGTACATACACAAGAACACACACAAACACGCAAATAAAAAAAAACAGAGAAGAAGGAAAGCAAAACATACAGGGAGAAGTCACCAAAGTCATCAAAATTATCTTCCCATTTCTGTTACCTGGAATCTACTCTGTGGCCTCACTAGAGGACACAAGCGCTGTGGCAAATTCCGTGTTTGGAGATTGCCATCTCATTACCAGTGCTGAGTTTAAGTTCAAAAACCATAATACCCGAGTGACTGGATGTGGTTGAGCGCTCACTAATTGAAGTTTCTTGTCAGAAAATAAAATAGCTTTGTGAAAACACCAACTTCTGTTTCCTGTTGTTGTGGTTTTGTTTCCAGCACCAGCTGAGACTTGTTGGTGAGCATCCATTCTGCCCCCACTCCAAGGGGGATTTATCTCACTGTGCCAGAACTTAAAGTCAGCACAAAAATCATCTGCACGCCAGCAGAAGCTTGTTCTAATAATACACGCTCCTTTATCAAAAAGTAAATTACAAGAAGGGTAAAGAGGCTTTCAGGAAAGTGGAGTGTCTGCGTATGTAGGATGTGTGAGTTCACACGTGTGTAATTGTGCATTTATGTGTGTGCTGAGCAATGTGTGAATATGTATGTGTGGTAGGCATGATGCACCTGTTAGCATGCGAATGTGTTTTGTGTATTTATGTGAATATACAGTGAGCTCTCTGTGTGTGTGAATGTGTTCTGGACAGTCTGTTATTGAGCACTGTGTGTTTTATTGAGTAGTGTATGAATTCTTGTGTGCACATGTGATGGACTGTGTGTGTGCACATATGTGCTGGAAAGTAAGTGTGTGTGTGTGTGTGTGTGTATTTGATAAGCAGTATGTTTTTTTTTGTCAGGATATGAGTGTGCCCCAGACAGTGTAATCGAGTTCATACCCTCCTAATGTGTACTTTCTGCATTGGGGGAGGGAATCTACAGAACCACAAAGGGAGGTCAATTTTCCCCAAACAATCACTTAAAGCTGGTTTGTCTCCTGATTAATTGGCATGTCCTTTCTCTTAAAGTCCCCATCTGTCTGCTTTATGTGAACAGGTCACTTAAGCCTCTGGGATGTTTGCATCTCTTGTTTTTCTACTTTGTCTGCATTTATTGAATTCAAAGATCCTCTCTCTCTCTTGTGTCAGCTGAATGACTTTCCAAGCTACTAACGGGAAGGCAAGGGCATTCCAGCCAGCCAGACGGGGGACAAAAGGGTCGTTCAGCCTTCCCACTCCTCTTGCCACTCTTGTCCTCATCCTGGATGCCTCGGGGGAATTCAGGCAGAGCAGCAGCTATGCGGGGGATCCCAGAAGACCCAGGGCCACCTGCCCATGGTAATTTATAAATGTCAGAAAAGAAGACCAACATGAAGCTAAAACAAAACCAGAAACCAGGAGAGCTGCAACCATCAGAGGTAGGGTGCTCATGCAGGCACAGGGAGTGATCATCAAACAGCGACAGAGCCAAGTCAGTACCCATCCCACAGCAGCCTCGTGTCAAAACGGAAGAATGGAGGTGAGCACCTACAACCTAGAGGGAAAACCCTCACACTGCCCAAAACAGAGTATAGCCTCACTCCTGAGAGAGAAATCATGAGGCCACCAGAAAGAGGTGCAGACCAGCTCTCCGTGGGACAACCAGATTCAACTAGCCAAAACACAGGGAGTGTTTGACATCACAAGAACCCCATCAAAAAGGCAAGGACTCAAAGCTCTGAATTCCACCCAGATGAGTCCAAGAGGATCATGAAGACTTGTCCAGCCTGGGTCAGCGGAAAAAGAACACATGCTCACAAGTACCTGGCTACTAATGGGGAGGACCTCTTAGAAATAAATTGGACAATAATTTTTATTTCATTTTTATTGAGTGTGTGCATACACAAACATGTGTGCCTCGGTGCACGTGTGGAAGTCAGAGGACAACTTGCAAGAGTCGGTTCACTCTTTCTACCATGCATGTCCATCAAGAAACTCTGGCCCTGTGCGCAGTCTGACCCAGTCCCATGCCAGTCTCTCACCTCCCTCTGCCCAGATCCTGGATGGACCTTCCAGCTGGAAACCAGCATCTCCTGCTCAGAACAGCCTCTCACACTGGCAGAACAGACAATCTTTTCAGAGAAAGCTAGGCCTCCAGGGCTTCTGTCCATGTGTTCTTCAAGGGGTTATCAAAACGCGGGACCTGCCTTTATCTTGCATGCCCCAGGGCTGTGGGTGCTCTCTCCAGCCTTCACAGAGAGAACAGCCACAACCCTTCAAGAGTTATATACATCCTGAGACAGGAATTTAAGTGTGTAGGAAGCCGACTCAAGAAGGTCATATCCTAGGCAATACAGGGAGGTGAAGCAAGGAAGGGAGAGAGCCAAAGAAGATCTGCCAGTCGGACGGGACCGGTGTATGGTGTCTTATAGGGAGTGAGAGAGCCCAGGCAGAGCGCCTGCGTCTTAGAGCAACCTCCCTGAGGGGGAGTGAGCATGCACACACCAGGCACAGCAGGTCCTGGTACAAGGTTGCTTCAGCCTAGAGAGGCTTAGTGGCTTCCCTCAGACAGGCTGGGTCCAAGAGTGACTGCTAGCGTCCAGTTGTCATTCTATTGTGGGAATGATACCCCTAAGACCCAAATTCTCCCCATAGCTCTTAAAAAGCTACTCTTACTCCTTTAAGGTTTCCTGGAAGTGGCACCCATTTTGCTTGGCCTCAGCTCCCCTTCTGCAGACTTGGGTCATGCCTCCTCCTTACCACTGCCCAACTCACTCCTCATAGGAGACTGGGGTCCAGCTTCCTGGGTCAGATGCTTCCCAAATACACAAAGTAGATGGAGCCACACAGCACATCTACATAAATTACTTTATGCACCTACACACAGTAGGTAACTTCAGAATGATTGGAGCCTGAGAACCTCCAGGAAAACTAATTCCTGTGTGTTTTCACTCCTGACGAAGTATATGGAAGTAATTTGTGAGAACAACCTTTCTCCAAAACACATAGTTAGATCTCAGACGTGTCCTTGGACAGAGCCAACTGTGCATGGCCAGGTTCATGGATATGCACATTCCCACATTCAAATGTTGCAGGTCAAAGCCAATTATCCTGAGCTCACTTTAGCCCCCTTAATAACTGTTCATTGTTCACCCCTGTGTCATCCTCGTGAGCTGGGGTATTACCTTTAAGGATACATTAATTGAGCAAATCACTGGCTTCCACCAACCAGAAGTCTAAAAATGCCTTCAGATAAGTACCTGAGGCCTTTAGAAAAGACTGCCCCACTGTGGAGTTCCCAGCAGTATCTAAAAGTACCTGCATTTATGGCTTTCTTTTATCCTGTAACTAAAACCATGAACTCTTCCACCCTGAAACATGTTATGCAAGACAACCTGAGTCTGTATTCACGAGCTCTGGTCGCTCTCATCTGTCTCAGGAAAATCTCCAATTCCCACTGAGGTCAGAGCAGCTGTGTGCATCAGCACCTCCCCCACCATGAGGGATTGCGCTCTCAAACTGTGAGCTGAGATATGTCCTTCCACTCTGAAGTGGCTTCTCATCAGCTCTCTGGCAAACAATGAGAAAATAAACTCGCACAAGTGACCATGAAAGAGGACATGAGATACAACTTGGACAAAAACAGCAGTGGTGGGGGATGGGAAGACTGTGTCACATGGTCAAAAGGTGCCACCCAAATACTGAACCCCCTTCAGTAAATCCACACGTGCTGAGTAACAACTGAGACAAGTTAACGGAAGGTAAGTAAAAGTGCAGTGAAAGAATTAACCCACAACTCAGTCTTGAGACGGACAAAAAAAGAAGAAACTCTAGAAATAAATCATAGTTAATATGGTTAATTAGTAAATATACCCAGACACAGCACATGCTTCCCCTCCAAAATACATAGAGGATTTGCAAATATTAATCACAAGTAAGTTGGCAGGGTAAAAAGCACAATAAACTCAGAAGAGATAAACTGCGTATCCTACTGTCGGTGTATAAAAAAAATAACATTTAAAACATCCAGTTTTGTGTAATTCAAAACGACGTGTATGAATAAGTCAGTAAAAAGGAAATCAAAATGTTAGGTAGGAAAACAGAAGACAAGTCCTGTGAGTGAAACATGAAGGACAGGACTGAGAGCTGACCCAGGTCTCCACGTCACATTGTCAACTAATAAAAGCTGAGGAAGTCAGTGGCCAGGCAGCGGTGGTGCACACCTTTAAACCCAGCACTCAGGAGGTAGACACAGGTGGATCACAGGTGGAATTCAAGTCCAGCCTGGTCTACAGAATGAGTTCCAGGACAGCCAGGACTACACAGAGAAAAACCCTGTCTCAAAAAAAATAATAATAAATAAGGAAGAAGAAAAACAGGAGACTTCAGAACCCAATCTGCTACAGTTGCAAGGAGAAGAAGGATCCAGGAGGAAAAGTGCTCTGGTTAATTATGGGAAAACTAGAACTTAACCCCACCACCCACCACCCACCCCCATCTTTGGATGAGCCAATGAATGTTCAGAACCTCTGAGATCCAACAGCAAAAGAAATGAGGCTGATTTCCCTCGCAGTCTGCAGCTATAACGCAGACTTAATTATAGAAGAAAACCACGGAATTTGGTAAAATGCTGATGTACAACAGAAAGTTCTGTAAAGTGGCCACATGGACTCTTAGGATACCTTGAATGCCTCCGAGAATGCATGGACATTTCAGGGAACTGCACAGATTCTGGGGAAGGATGAAGGAAGTCTGAGTGGGCAAGCAACAGGACTGAATGAAAAGGAAGACATTCCTACTCCTAGGTATGGTTGAGGAGAAAGGTTTTATGGTACATATGAAGGAGAGCACAGCCAGAGGCATCTGGAAGCATCCAGACTGAACAGAGCCATGAGGGGAGGGGTTGGGGGATAGAGAAAGAGGAGGAGAGAGAAAGAGAGAGGAGAGAGAGGCCCAGAGAACCAAGAGAGCACATGGGAACCAAGACAGCATGCAGTCAATATGTCTGAGTTCTATGGAATCAGAAGCTGCAGGTAGGAAGCAAAGACCAGTCCCTTGTCTTGGAGAGATTGAGGGTAGGGATGGGGTGAGAAGTTGTGGGAGAAGCCCCAGGCATTTAGTGAGATTTGTCCCAGATTTCTTTGGGACCTGACAAGAACAAAACATGGAAACAGGAAGTATGCCCTCTAAGGCCCAGAAACAGGAAGTGTGTCCTCCAAAGCACAGAAACAGGAAGTGTGTCCTCCAAAGCACAGAAACAGGAAATGTGTCCTCCAAAGCACAGAAACAGGAAGTGTGTCCTCCAAAGCACAGAAACAGGAAATGGGTCCTCCAAAGCACAAATCAGAAAGTATGCCCTCTAAAGGATAGAAACAAGGAACATACCTTCACAGTATTAAACAATGAAATGGAATGGGTTAACAGCAGCAGTAACGCCATGACCCCCCCTTCTCCAAGCCCAAAATAGGGACATCGGCCAAGATTCCCTGCCAGTATAAGCAGGATTCCAGGTGGCTTGGTATCTGAAGGCAAGGCCACTCGGACCCACGGAAACAGTAAGCCTATAGTCTGAAGGTCGGGCCTAGCTAACAAAGAGATAAAGGATGAATAGAGAACACCAGATGTCCCTAGACAAGGACAAAGCTGACGTGACTGAACTTTTCCCTCGCCTCAATTAAAGTAGCTAATAGAAACTCTATAATCACATATCTATTTTTATAGAATATAAATACTGACTCTAGTCTAAAGAGGCATGCTCAGTTCACGCAGCGGAATCCTCAGGTCTGAGACATTAAACCCTCTTGCAATTGCATCCAGCTGGCTTGCATCTTGACGGTGTGTTGAAGGCACCCAGGTCTCTGGGGTCCTTCAACAAGAAGCAAGCCCCTTCAACTGAACCCAGTCAGCTCTCTTCCACTGGATACCAAGGGCATCAAGTCCGCACAGCCAAGCTGTGTGACATTCCTGTCACAGAACAGAACATCTTGACAACCGATAGACTAAACCTTGTAGCTATACCTTTCCAACATCCTGCAGGTATGTTCAAACCCTGAGGCTTCCATTCTGCCCCACCCCCAGCCTTTTCTAGGAACCTTACACACACTTCCTTTCTGCTGGTTTCACTCAGTTGGTATCAATAGAGGGAGACTCTGAGACCAGCTCTGAAAGTCTACACACAGAACCTAACTAGGGCCCAGTCCTAGAACCTAAGCTACCAGGTTCACACTGCAGACTGTGTGGTTCTCAGGGGAGTTCCATTATATTCCTACGGTGCTGGCAATGAGCCACTGAAAGCCAGTATTTAAGTCAGGGCACCACCAGCAAGATGGCTGCCCATACCAGGCTCAAGTACAAAACCCAGTGAGGGCACAAGACACTTAGGTGCCACCCACAGAAGGGTACAGGGAACTGCACATCACAACTGAGCCATGAGCAGAAACAGCAACTACGCGCACTTACGTACAGAAACGGCGGGAACAACAACCAGGGCACCCAGGCAGTTCAAATGAGACATCTGGCAGCAAAACACAGGAATGTCAATGCCTAGGATAGACAAGAGGTTCATGCCAGAAGCCCCATCACCCCTCCAAGAGGATTTTCTGCAACTCTGTGCCTGAGAGCCAAATTCCTGCCAGTTACCATCATATGAGGCTAACAAGTAGGTAGACAATTACTGTGGTCGTAATTGGCCCCCATGATCTCATAGGGAGGTGTGACTTTGTTGGAGTGGGTGTGGCCTTGTTGGAGGAAGTGTGTCACTGAGGAGCAGCCTTTGAAGTTTCCTATGCTCAGGATACTTCCCAGTGTTTCGGTCGACTTTCATGGTCCCTGTAAACCAAGATGTAACCAGCACCACATCTGCCTGCACACCGCCGTGATAATGGGCTGAACCTCTGAAACTGTAAGGGAGCCCCACAGCCTAACACAAGGGGTTTTTTACAATGTTGCAGGACCCTGGAAATCCCAAAGCTCCCTGGCCTCTGTATGGACAAGTCCTTGAGTACAACCCAACCAGAAGTGCCCACACCCCGAGCTTGCCTCTGCTATGTTAACAGCCAAACAGGTCTCTCTACCTGGTGGTGCTGCAGGAAGCCCAGCCACCCAGATTTGTCCTCGACACCACTAAATTTGGGCTGTGGACGGAGAAGACAATGAGACCAGTTCTTCTTGGAAGCTTTGCCCAAGAACTGCTATGCCTGAAAGGCCACAGACCTCTCTGAGGGGCCCCAGCACTCCCCAACATGTTCTTGCTTCCCACCTGTCCCTAGGTGAGCCTCCAGACCTCTTCTCTCATGGTTACATTAACTATATTATTGCTACACTGATCTCAGTGAGCCTTTCCTACAGGACAGATACTAACAGAGACAGTGTATTTCCACCAATCTGTATGCCATGTTCCCCAATGGGACCTGGCCATGTGCAGACAGTGACACCCTCATTTACCCACACCTCTTCGCTCACCTGCCCTCAGCTGAGAGGCTATGTATCTCTTCCCTTCCTCCACATTAAGAGTTGAGGGATCTGCCTGCTGGGCTCTAGAAGGAAGTCTCCATAAGGATGCTTTTCAAGAGGGCGCTAGAGCTGGCCTTTCAGACCATGGATGTTGTCATCTCTATCAACACCACCCCTCCTTGGAGAGACTCCTGTTCCCTCCTCTTATATCCTGAGGTCTTCCCTGGGTGGACCTTCAGTCCTGCAGCTCCTCACAGGACAGTACAGTCCCTTTCTTGATCTCTTGTGGCAATTTATTTAACTTCTTCTTGCCTCAGTTTCTCCAAAGCAACAAAGTCATGAAAGTTTATCTAGAAGTCATGAGGCTCTAACAGGTCAGTTCAGGGTGGAAAGGGCAGAGCCAAATGGTCAGCCTCTAGGGGTGTCTCCTCCTCCCATCCTTCCTCCAGCCTTTGAGGGAGACAAGGCTCTTTCTGTGTTCATAAACCCCTCTGAGGGAGCATTCTAGAACACTGCAAGGATCAGCCTCTCAGACAGCTCTCCCAGTCCCTCCCTGCCTCTGCCCATGGCAGTAGGCCCCAATTCCAGACAAGCTGGATCAGAGATGATGGTTAAGGCACGAAGACCTTCTCTCTGAAGGCTCCTCTTAGGACTGGTCTACCACCAGGATACTGGCCCTTGAGCATGCCTGAAGACTCTCACAATGTTCTCATGGGTCCAAAAACGTGGCACATCCGAGCACAGGGCCAGGCTAGAGACCCCACTGCAGGACCCAAGCAACGCTACTGGTTTGTGTGGGACCCCCTGGGCATTGTATGTGCCATTGCCACGTGGACGCTATTGCTGAGTGCTGCGTGGATACTGATCCGGGACCTGTTGATACCATCTAAAAACATATTCTACGCCGTGGCCAATGGTGTGGTCTTCCATCTGCTGGCCTCCCTGGCGCTCGTGTCTCACCTACGAACTATGCTAACTGACCCAGGCTCTGTGCCGCTGAGAAACCCACCCGGGACTGACACAGTGTCCTATTGTCCCCTCTGCCTAAGTGCCATACCAGAGAGGGCCTACCATTGCATAGTGTGTGGACGCTGCATTCTCAAGAATGACCACCACTGCCCCTGGGTCAACAACTGCGTGGGTGAGGACAACCAGAAATATTTCTTGCTCTTCACTCTGTATATTGGGCTTATCTCAATCCACGTGCTGCTCCTGCTGGGCATCCCTATCCTGTGCAGCCCCGTCTGGCGCGAGTGGAATGCCAGCAGCACTGTGTCACCACCTAGCCCCATCTTCTTCCTCTTCCTAGTGGCCTTGATGGGCTTCCTCCTTGCTTTGGTGATGCTCTGCAGCCAGATGCGCTACATCTGCACAGACAAAACCACAACTGAGAGGCTGTACCAGAACAAGCGTTCACAGGGAAGACGGTCCGTGTGGGCAAATGTGAAGGCCATTTGCGGTCCCCGAGTCTCCCTAGCCTGGCTCAGTCCTTTTCATTCCCCAGGATGTCACAAAGCGAGTGAGCACCACGATATGGCCTAAGTCGATCACAGGTGCCTAGAGCCAAGAACAACACAAACCCGAACAAGCTAGCTCCCTGAAGGAAACCAGCAGGGCAGAATCAAAAGGAATATACCTCCAATTTTCTGAGCAAGAAAACAGGACAGGAAAGCCAGCTGTTGGGGAAACCCTGAGGAGAGTGCTCTGTGTGTCCCCCTGTGGCTTTGAAAGCAATTAAATGCATCCAAGCATGGATGAGTGTGTTGCGTTGGTGTCCACCCTTGTTCGATGCTGACTGTACATGCTAAAGTAATCACATGCTGATAACCTGCTTTCTGCAGTGAGCGACAATGACATCATCTGATTTTGAACCATCTTTGCATTTCCCACGAGTCCAGTTCCATTGTAGGGTGTGTGTTTGGGTTTTTTTTTTCTCATTGCTTTGTTCTCATATTGTTGGGTTTGATTTTATTAAGGCTCTTTGTGGTTTTTTGGTATGCCTAAGTGCTTTATTTTTTTAGTCTCTTTGTTATGTTTATTTACTGATTAGGGGGATGCACACATGCACAGTGTTTTGTGGGGGTCATAGGAACTGCTTGTGGGAGTTGGTTCTCTTCCTCTGCCTTGTGGACCCTGAGCATCACACTGAGATTACTGACCATGATGGTAAGTACCTTTACCTAAAGAACCGTGTTGGTAGTCCAACCTTGATTCCTTTGTTGGTTTTATCTATTCACATTTGACTCCAGATCCTGCCAGCCACTAGAATGACTGAGAGAGCTGGGGGTTACACCTTATTATCAGGCTGTACAAGATCAGCCAGAGGTTCCTCAGAATAGGGGGCAGAAATCATTAAATATAACTTCTGTCTCAAGGTTAGGATTTGAAAGTCCCCAGTAGCCATAAGACATGACAGGAGGCTCCTAGTACCTTAACCTGTGCCACCATATGACACTTCTTATAACCAACATACTACATCATACCAACTCCAGGAAATGTATATGGGGGCCACCCTCCAACCCTGTGCAGATGTCATGGTACAAATGTGTCCACATGTAACTCTGTGAGGTTTCATGTATCTAGTACCACATTAGCACAGACCTGCCCCTTTTCAGGTGCCCCTCCCTCCCCGCACCTGAGCAAATACTAAGGTTTTCTGCATCTCTGTAGTTTTGTCATTTCAAACACACTACATAAATGGAGTTATACAGCATGCCATCTTTCAAGGCTTTTTAAAAATTTATTCATCATATTGTCCTGATTATTCATCTACGTTTTGCCTATGTTAGTAGTTGGTTTGTATTTGTTGATAAGTGTGATCAGTGCTGTAGACCCACTGCTGTGTTTGATCATTTGTCCACAGAAGAGCTTTGGGGTCTTTCCTAGTCTGGACCTGTTATACGCCCATGAAGCTGCCATGGGCATTGTGTGAAGGTTGTATATGTGTGTGTGTGTGTTTTCCTAGTCTGGGCCTGTTACACGCCCATGAAGCTGCCACAGGCATTGTGTGGCAGTCATATGCGTGTATATTTCTATTTCTCTGGCATCAGCACCCAACGTTGCACTCGCTGGTCACAGAATGGGATGTGTGTAAGTCCCACAGTGCCTGTTTCCTGTGGCATTCACACCTTCTACTGCTGCCAGCAGGGATGAGGGACACGTCTTCCCCACACCCTCTCAGCCTTTGGTGGTAACACCAGGCATGTCATCCAGCCATTCTTGTGGGTGTGTGGTGACACCTCACACAGTTTCCATTTGTGTTTCTCTACTGGCTAACAAACCTAAGCCTCTTATCCTGGGCCTGTTTTCCACCCATCTACCTCTTCAGAGAAGTATCTCTGTGACTTCTGCTGATTTTCTAATTGGTTTCTTGGGTATTTCCTTGGGTACAAGGCTTTCCATGGTCTCTATGAGTTCAGTCACTCAAGCCTGTGTGCCAACGAACTGTCTCTCTCCCACCAGCTCCATTTGGCAGGTATCAAATTCATTCTGATCTGGGTCTGTTTCTGTGTCTAGTATCTCCATGATCCTGTTTTCTGTCCCCCTGCACCCAGCCCTCTGTCTTGGTTACTAGCTGTAGCTGCCAGTAACATCAAATGAGATGCTTCCTCCAACTTTCTTTACAAAAGGGTTATAACTCTTCTATCTTCTTAATTTACATTTTAGTGTAAGCTTTTGTAAGTATAGGTAAGTAAAGAAATCTATGGGGAATGTTGATAGTGGGGGGGGCGCTGAACTTGACCCCTCTGTGCCTTCTGCTCAATTTTGCTTTGAACTTAAAATTACTGTGAAAAAAAGATGAAGCAATGGAGAGATGGCAAACCTGGTATCCAAGCATGATACCTGAAACCTATCTAAAAAGCTGACTACACAATGGCTCGCATCTGTAATCCCAGGTGAGACAGAAGATAGAGACAAGAAAATTGCCCAGAAGCACAAGTGCATGGGCCAGCATCCCAGAGTATGCAGTGCGGGAGAAACAGGAGAGAGACTGCCTCAACAGTATGCAGTAAGAAAACAAATTCCTGAAAGGCTGTCGTCTGACTTCTACATGTCCACTATGACACACATGCACCCACACTATGTGCAAAAATGCACACACACACACACACACACACACACACACCATTAAAAATTGCGCTGGAAAGATTGCTCAGTGGTTAAGAGCACTCGTTCTCACAGAGGACCTGGGTTAGATTCCCATCACCCACATGGCAGTTCATGACTGTCAACAACTTCAGTTCCAGGATTCACA
The DNA here is from genome assembly GCA_028555095.1 of Dicrostonyx torquatus. Classification (NCBI taxonomy): domain Eukaryota; kingdom Metazoa; phylum Chordata; class Mammalia; order Rodentia; family Cricetidae; genus Dicrostonyx; species Dicrostonyx torquatus. The sequence continues at coordinate 369,956 of JAQHUG010000413.1, forward strand.
TGATGTACATACATATGAACAAAACACTCATACACATAAAATAATCCTAAAAAAATGTTTTGAGAGAGAGTCACAGCAGGCAATAAAAGGATAACTAGTTAGCTGGGTATGGCTTTCACTCCTTTAATCCCAGCATTTGAGAGGCAGAGACAAGTGGATCTCTGAGTTCGAGGCTAGCCTGAGTGAGTTCAAGGACAACCAGGGCTACATATTATACTCTGTCTCAAAGTAATAATAATAATAACAGTAATGCTAATATAATAATAATAAATAAAATTTAATATAAAGTGATGAGAAGTGGGAAAGAGAAAGAGGAGAAGGAAGGAGATCCAAGGGAAGAGAAAAAAAGAAAGAGGAGGGATCTTGCTAGGTTTAGGGGAAAACTGACCCTAAGCTGCTCCGAGCCTTCCTCTTCACAGCCCGATGTGCTGTCTTACTTCAGTGTTTCAGGGGTTCTGTCACCACACTCTCTGAGTCGCTCCCTGTGTTCAGTCTCCTGTGAATGGTGGTATGCCTTGGTTCAGTTTCCATACTCAGCATGTAGGGTCTGGTTGCCTTAGTGGGCCAGGCTCCTTTTCTGTCACCCTGCTGAGCTCACAGGTTTCATCCTGGAAGGTTTTTGCTTTTTGTTTCTGTAGCATCCTTGAGGCTCTCTGAATGGATGTCTGTCCTGTCTGGACATTCTCATTCAAACCAACACGCACCAAATTGGCACACCAGCTATTTTTGCCTTTTCTCTAGGTTGACCTCCATCCCTGCAGAATAAAAAATAAAAAATGTTTGCTTCTAACAGTCTCTTGAGTTTTCTTGCTTCTCACATCCCAAAAACTATTTGAAAATATTCTGCTGTCCTAGCTTGTCTTTCCATTCAATGCTTTTTGTTTTGATAGGGTCCAAGGATCTTTTTCCCCCTTTCTGTGCCTTGGTTCCATGGTGCGGGACAATTCTATATTCTGTCAATCATGTTTTAAATAAATGCTGATTGGCCAGGCAGGGAGTATAGGCGGGAAAACCAGACAGGAAGTAGAGATGAGAACAGGAGAATTTGGGAAGCAGGAAGCTTCCCTGGCATTCCTGTGCAGTCCCTCTAAGAAGCAGGATGTAAGCTTCCCCGCTGAGAAAAGATATCGGCCATGTGGCTAACATAGATAAGAACAATGGGTTAATATAAGTTACAAGAGCTAGTAAGAAGACTGCGCTAATGGGCCAATCAATTTATAATCTTATGGAGACCTCTGTGTGATTTTCTTTGGGGCTTGCCGGCTGTGGGGTACTGGGCGGGACAGAAACCCCAACGAGCAGGCCCCTCATGTTATAGTTCCATGCTTATGGGATGCTGGGAAAGGCCAGATGGAGGTCAGTGTTCCAAGATCCCATCAGACAGGATCCACTACAAGACACAGTGACCATAGTTAGTGATGACATCCTGTATGCCCGCAAATCGCTAAAAGAGTATGCTTTTAGAGGTCCCACCACAGTAAATGATACATTTGTGAGATGATAAATATTCTAATTAGTGTGATTTAAATGTTGCATAGTGCATTGTATCATCACTTTTTGCCCTATGAGAATATACAATTGTCAGTTAAATAATTTTTAAATATTGCTCCATCAACTTTTAACTTTATTTTTATAAATCAGGCACAGTAACAAAATTACAACTTTCAGCTGCTCTTAGCAACCCCAGCATGATTTGTTATTTCCCATCTTCTTTGGGGTTTTGATTTCACGTATTTTATGTTTTTAGATCATTTATTCTATGAATGTCTTGCTTGCATGCATATATGTGTATCATGTGGATGCCCAGTGCCCACAGAAGTTAGAAAAGGTCAACAGATAACCTTGGCATAATAAATGGCTGTGAGCCACCATGTGGTTGCTGGAAACCAAACCCTGGTCCTCTGCAAAAGCAACAAGTGGTCGTAACCATGGAGGCAAATCTTCAGCCCTCATTATATTTTTTATTCTTTGAAAGTTCCGTACATTTATACAATGCATGTTCATCATAACCATTCACCTCCCTTCTACTCTCCTAGTACCCCTTCCCCATCTCCCTCCCAACTTCATGTATAATTAGTGTTGCCCATCTGAGCACACACATACACCACATACACACACAAAGTTATTTTTCTGTGTCAGTGATATCACCAAATACTTTCTCCTCTTTAGACAGTTATATATCAAATATTTATACTTACTTTTAAATATTTAAATTGATCCTGCATTCTTAGGCTAAATGACACTCGTGTGTTTGTGCATTGTGTGTGTGTATGTGTGTGTACAATTTGTTGGTATTTTGTTGGGAATTTCAGTCTTAAATGTCCCCCACAGGGTCTGGTTTGGAGCACTTCTTCCTAAGCTGAGGGTGCTATTTTGGGAGGCTGTGGGATCTCTAGGAGGTGGGGCCTGGCTAGCAAAAGTAGGCCATGAGAGGAGAGCTTCTATGGGTTATGACTGTCCCAAGCCCAACTGGCCTCTCTGCCTTCTGATCTGTTATGGGGGAGGCTCTGCAAAGCCTTCAGAGCCATGAGGAATTGACACCAGGAGCCAAGGCTGATAATCTTTCCTCCCATGGGATGTGGCTTTCAGACAATGAAGTCACAGCAGTCGGACAGTGACTGGCAGGCAGCACACTCAATAGAGATGTTGGTAAGCCCAGGTATAGGAACTGGGTTTGGTATTAAGATAATGCTGCCTTTATTAAATGAATGAGAAATGTTCTCTGATTTTCTACTCTCTTAAACAACCCACATTCTCATCACCATTGTTGCTGCTGCTGCTGGAGATGATGATGATGGTGGTGATGATGATGGTGATGCTGCTGCTGATGGTGCTGTTGCTGCTACTGCTGCTGATGATGATGATGATGATGGTGGTGGTGGTGATGCTACTGCTGGAGATGCTGGAAATGATGGTGATGGTGATGCTGCTGATGATGGTGCTGTTGCTGCTACTGCTGCTGCTGCTGCTGATGATGGTGGTGGTGGTGGTGGTGATGCTACTGCTGGAGATGATGGTGATGATGGTGATGGTGATGGTGATGCTGCTGCTGATGGTGCTGTTGCTGCTGCTGCTGCTGCTGCTGCTGCTGCTGCTGCTGGTGGTGGTGGTGGTGGTGGTGGTGGTGATGCTACTGCTGGAGATGATGGTGATGGTGATGATGATGGTGCTACTGCTGATGCTGGTGGTGGTGATGATGATGGTGGTGGTGGTGGTGATGCTACTGCTGGAGATGATGGTGATGATGGTGATGGTGATGACGATGGTGCTACTGCTGATGCTGGTGGTGGTGATGATGATGATGATGATGATAGTGATGATGATACTAGTGCTGTTGCTACTACTGATGATGGTGATGATGATGATTTTTAATATTTGCTGGAATTTTCCAGTGAGATCATTTATCCTGGATAGTCTTTCTCAAAAAGACATCTAAATATAAATTTGGCTTTTTCTTTCATTTTCCCTCCATGGCTGGGGGAGGGGATTCAGGCATACTCCCTCATGCACACACGTGTGGAGGTCAGAGGCTGACATTGCATATCTTTCCTATATTACTTCTCAACATACTTCTTTTGTGAGACAGTGCCTCTCACTAAACTTGAAGTTCACTGTTTTGCTAGACTGGCTAGCCAGAAAGGCCCCAGGATCCATCTGTCTCTGACACCACCTTCATCCCATACACACTCGTCACCTAGTACTAGGCTTACAGCTGTGAACCTCCACACCTGGACTTTTATGTGGGTGGTGGGAATTTGTACTCAAGCCCTCGTGTTTGCACAGCAAGTGCTCTTAACCAGCCAGCCGTCTCTCCAGATCCATCTCAGCTCTTCAGAAGTCACAGAGCTCTCATAGTCACCTGCTTTGTCCTGGGTGAGTCGGGGTTTGCAGCTTGCTCCCAAGTGGTGGCCTCTGCCATCTATATCTGGAGCAATGCCCATCTTTTCCAGGTATTTGTGATCTGTGTCTTTTTTTTCTATTTGTCAGTTTTGATAGCACTCTAGTCTTTTAATTAATCTTTCAAAACCTCGATTGTGATTCTCATTTTTCCACCCTTTTTCTGTTTCAGTTCCATTGATTTCTACTTTTTCCCTCCTTTGCACAGACTGTTTGTCTTGTTCCTGTGGAAATGTGGAGGGGTACTTGTGTGTGCATGAATGTCTGTGTGTATTGGAAGTATATAGGGGTGCATTGTGTGTGCGTGTATATGATGCCAAGTGTCTTTGTCAATCACTCTCCACTTTTTATATATTGAGGCAGAATGTCTTGCTTGAATCCAGAGCTTGCCAAGTCCCCTGATCTGGCTAGTAGCTTGCTCCACAGAACCATTATCCCTGCCTCCCGAGAGCTAGGATTATAGGTAGACCACAATGCCCAGCATTTATGTGGGTGCCAGAGACCCACACTTCAGTCCCAATTGTTTGCACAACAACTTACCCTTTAAGTCATCTTTCTAGCCCCAGAAAGCTAATTTCCTAATTTTTTACTTTTAATTACGTGTGTATGTTGAAGAATATAAGCACATAAGTACAGGTGAGGCTGGAAGAGAGTGTTGTCCCGCCCCCTAGAGCTGGAGTTACAGGTGAATTTTCCCCTTTGATCTTTCTGTTGCCTCCTAGCTTGCCTTCATTGTATTCAAAGAAAGGGCATGGTTTGATCCCATCACTTTTACAGGTGCTGTAGGATGAGTTACGACGTGGCCTATCTTAATGAATGCTCCAGCTACTCTTGAGAACGTTGTGAGTTGAGTCTGGCTGGGTGACAATGAAGATCAATTATTTTATACCCTTGCTGACCTTATATCCACTCCACCAAGTACCAGTAGGCACTGGATCCCCAACAAGCGTGGGTGCATCTGTTTCTGATTTCATCTTCTTTCTACTTGTCTTACCTTGGATGTCAATTGTCCACCTAAGACCAATACCTCCTCTGTGGGCTAAGCTTTGATCCTTGCATGACCTCATTTGTCTCTAATAATCACCTTTGCTCTGAACACCACTCTGTCTGATTTTTACATGGTAACTCCAGCTCTCCCTGTTCAGTGTCCATTGTATATATTTTCTGTATTCTGACCCCCTCTCTATCAGGGAACATAAAGTGTCCTGTAGATTGTGTATGATTGGGTCGTGTTCTCTTATTAATACAGAAACTTTTCGTGTGTGTGTGTGTGTGTGTGTGTGTATTGTACAAGTGGGTGTTTTCATGTTTTTACTCATATGAATATCATGTATGCATGGGCAGCTGGAGGTCAGAGGTTGATGTCATGAATCAGCCTAGCCTGCCAGTAGTGGTGCACACCTTTAATCCCAGCACTCAGGAAGCAGAGGCAGATGGATCTCTGCGAGTCTGAGGCCAACCTGGTCTGCAGAATGAGTTCTAGAACAGGCTCCAAAACTACAGAGAACCCATTTCAAGAAAGGAAGGAAGGAAGGAAGGAAGGAAAAGAAAAGAAAAGAAAAAGAAAACAATTATCATCAATTGTTTTTTCATTGTATTAAGTCAGTGTCTCTCAAGTGAGCCCAGGGCTCACTGATATGGCTCGTCTCACTAGCCAGCTCACTAGGAATTCCTTTATCTAACTCCCAAGGCTGGAATTACATCTACCTGGCATTTACTTGGGCTTCTGGGGACCCCACAACTCCAGCCTTCACACTTGCTCTGCAAATGTTTTAGCCATTGAACTATCTTCCAGCCCTGAGTCTGACATCTGTCACTAAACTGTCGGCTGTTCTGGTCATCAAAACTATAGCATTTCTTGCATCTGGATACCCCAGTGAGGAGTCAGGACAGAGGTCTAATAAACAACCATTTAATCTTTAACACATGGTGAGAATTTGTTTGACTCATTTTATCACTGGCAATGATTAAATGTGACTACCAAGGTCAGTTGTCCAAGTTTAAAGCTGTGGAGGTAGACACCTGCATCCTTTGGGTGGTGTTGTGACCATTCTTCTACCGATCATAATGTTGTCTGCAAAACAGCTCAGAGCAGTCTTGGTGTCGTGATTATAGATTCTAAAGGGAGACAAACTGTCTGGGATATGATCTTTGTGACTGTCTGAAAAACAAAACTAGAGCCCAGATGGCCCCAGAATTTCCTTGAAGCCCCATCTTGTTAGAATACCAAGCCGTGGTTTTCAAGAGAACAGCGCCTGGTAGAGTTTGTCATCCTTTTCTGCACACTGGACCATTTCCACTTCCCTAATACTTGACTCTTCCTTTCTAATCAATCTTAGTTTGTTTGAAACAGGGTCACTCTCTCTGGCCTGGAACTCACTATGTAGATCAGGCTGGCCTCGAAATCACAGAGGTCAGTTTTCCTCTGTCTCCCAAGTGCTGGGATTAAAGGCATGTAATAAAGTACATCTAATGTGTTACTTAACACTTTAATTACATGTGATTCTCACCATCTACACCCAAAACCTTGCATATGAATAGCAACGACCCTCTCATGTGTTGAAACTTTATTCTGTTTTATACCCAGATAGCATTCTATTGTATATAAATGTTTATTTCCATGCACCCATTAATAGCCTTTGGGGCCTTGTGAATAAAGAGCATTTACATTTACTGTAGAGTTTGTGGGATGAATTTGTGTCTACCATTCTGTTTGCTTGCTCTGCGTTTCCTCTCTGTCCTCTCCTTCTATTACAGATGAAAACATCTGTATTTTGCTTAACTGTTAGAGCTGCTGACTGTGTCTCTCTGTGTAACTTTTTAGCGACAGTCCCAGTGATATCACAGAATTCAGACTTAGCATTTCCCATCTGTAGTGGCCTGGACACCATAGCAGAGGAAGAGAGCTACTGAGTGAATTCACTTCTCAAACCAGAATGAAAAGAACACTGCGAGCAGACAGCAGGTTGGCTATGACCAACTGTAAAATGCAGATGTGCTGCAGGCAGACTGAGGTGGGCACATCTGCATTTTAAAGACGTACCCACTCAGGTAAGTTATTTTGTGTGCAGTGGGCTGATGTGTAGTTCACCCCCGTGTGAATGCTGGCTTTCCAGATCAGCCAGCGTCTAGCTCTGAAAATTTAGTGTGGTTTGCTGTGCAGGTATGCGATCCCTGCTGTGCAAATAAGGATGGCACTGGCTGATGGGGACTCAATCCTGGACAAGAAATCTCTGGTTACAGAGGTCAGGTACCAGATAGAGAGAGCACTCCGTAGCCAGCAGTTTGGATGGAAGTAGGATTTTCAGTTTGGGATTTCTCCACTGTGCCTCTGGAAGTTCTCAGATAGAATCCATCCCATTTGTCTGATGTCCTGCTCATGCCTTTCCTTCCGTACTGTCTGCACAGAGTTGTCTTACATAGAGTGGGTATTTCACACTCCCATGGAATATGGAGTCCTGTCTGTCCTTGACTCCGTCCCACCATCTTGCTGATGCTATTGTATCTGTTTCGTGAACATTTGTTGAGTCCCCATCAGAGCTATTATAAATTTGACTCTCAATTGTAATTTTAAGCATAATTTTCAGAATTCGTAGGGAAATGAAGCTACCCTCCTTACTTTCTCAGTCTCTCCAGCTGTGACGTCCTTGGATCTTGCTGCAGAGATTGTGAATGAAGCACATCAGCCTGAGGTTCCCAAGGACTCAGACAGGGACAGGACCAGAGATGATGACCTGAGCCTCCAGGCTCCAGTCCCAATTTTCCAGGGATGATGGCACAGCAGAGCTGGAGGCAGGAGGTAGCCACATCACAGTAGCATAGGTGTGTTTCCATATCTCTCTGCCCTGGCCATTGGAACCTCTTTTGCCAAAGGAGATCTTGACCTGCAGGGAGGAAGCTGGAAGTCCCTGAGAAGCTTGCTGCTGCAGAATTCTGTGATGCAGTCATGTGACAGAATGTCCATGAGATAAATGTCTACACACAATTCTGATATTCTAAAACAATCAAGAATAACTTTTGAGAAGATAAGAAATAAGCCTGCTGCTGTCAGAGACGGTTCTAACGCTGCATGTATTGCATTCATGCCCGCCCTGCAAGGCTGCAGCATTTTAGGACTGGATTATAGAAGGGAAACTGGGAATTAAGGAAGCCAATCAAATTATCTAGAATGGCACAGTAGTAATGAGGAAGTTGCATCAAAACCTAGCCCTAGAGTTTGTCGCTTGCCCTGTAGTCTGCTACCTGTCCTAGAATCTGCCACTTGTCCCCATGTTGTCCCATGCTGCCAAGATCAACCCATGAGTGACTGTTCTCTGCATGTGGTAAACTTGTGCCTGTGCAACAGAAATGCACAGGATGGGGAGGTGGGCAGGGCCTTCTGACAAGGCGACCAGCTGCTCCACCCATCCAGAAACTGTCCAGGGAGCACCTAGATCTGGAGCCCTTTCAGTTTTGCAAGTGGTTAAACCACACCTATCACCCCTTATTCCCTTGCCCCCCCCGTCTCTCTCTCTCTCTCTCTCTCTCTCTCTCTCTCTCTCTCTCTCTCTCTCTCTCTCTCTCTCTCTCTCTCGCACGCACACACGCACACGGCTCCAGCACACACAGCTCCAACCCAGCACTGTCTGTCTGCAGTAACGAACCATAAACCATCTTTGGAAAGATTACAGATGAAGCCGCATTAACTCTGCACGGTAGAGTGAGAACATAATGAGATCAGAGGATCATCCTGGAGGTGAAATCTCTAGGTTCCCAGCTGTAGCCAAGCTTGCAAAGAGACTGGTGGGGTGGTACTTATCAATGGAGGTTGCCACTGGGGCCAGACCCAAGGGATATGACTTTACAGACGGGTAGACCTGTTAGTAAGGAAGAACGTGTGGGGCTCTGAAAACAGGGGTACTTCAGGGTGGAAACTGTAGCCTCAATCCTGAAACACTTAAAGAATTATAATTTTATCATGAAATTATACAGAGGCCAGGCCCAACTTGAACTGAGCCCCTGAGAGAGTGAGGACAGGAGGAGCATGATGCCTGTCCCAGTCAGGAGCCCCAGGCAGCTGCAGGTGACAGGCAAAACAGACTAGGCATAGGGATGGGTTCAGAGCATCCAGGTTTTCAGGTCTCCCACCTGGGGACACACAACAGCATAAGGAGAGAAACCTGCCAGTAACAGCAATGAGACAGTGGGATCCTGGCCTCAAGGCCTGCTCAGGGTGACTTGGCCTGAAGAATTCTCCCCTCTAGACACAGAAAATGTCGTTTGATTCTCCATGCTGATGCTGTGGTTTGCCTGTAAGTCTGAGAGCTAAGCTGGAGCTCTCTAAAGCCCTCAGAAGTCCTGTAGTTGGCTTCCTGGTCCCAAAGCTGATGAAGGATCCTATTTTCACTTTCCCTGCAGACATCCTAGTTCACAGCAATGGGTCCATCAACTTGGTGCCCACCGCCGCTGTCACTTTTAACAACAGGACAGCTGGATTGAGGGTACCAAAGATTCAGGCAAGGTGGGGGGAGAAGGGATGGGGTGGGATGGTGGCCTTACTCATTCTCAGGAAGGCAGACCTTCACCTATACACAGATCCCTTCTCCACTGTGTCAGTGAGTGCCCATGCCTCTGAGAGAGTCTGAGAGTGTGTGAAACAGGAGAGAACGAAGTGAGTTGGCACCTGCCACACCTAGAATCCTGGTCAGCCAATGGTTGCCTTGAACCTCAGGGCACTTCCGCACAATGATGAGCAGGTGATGCCCAGCGTATGCATGTGATAGGCCCTGCAGGGTGCATCTCCCCAGCCTGAGAACACAGGATTCTTTGGATACATCTGAAGCTACCTAGCATGGAGGACCTTTCAACACAGGGTGAGAACAGGAGGGCCTGCCTACCAGGCAGTATCCTGGTAGATACTGGAGGAGCCAGCTCATGGAGGTACAAGGAAGGGGTGTAGTCAGGGGAGGCTCTAGCTATAGCCAGAGGAAGGTTAGAACGGATGTCTGACTCAGTCCATGTCACATCCACGAGAGGACAGATGTAACAAAACACTAAGATGCACAGGTGACAAAGGAAGGAGAACCCCCAGAGCCCAGAGCTCAAAACTTAATGAGAAGCAGAGGGCACCTCAGCATGGTCCAGGTATGGGCTTGAGGACCACATGTGCGCCATAACAAGTCACAGGTCACATGTGGACAGCATGTTTGTGCAGTCTGGGTCTTGAGCGTCTACCTACCTGTGGAAAACACTAAAATGTCATTGACCAGCATGAGAGGGCAAGTGAACATTCTGGGGGCTGAATTTACACTGGCCACGGACTTCTTCCTGATGGCCATCAGGGGTTCAGGTCAAGCCCTGGGGAGCAGAGCTTGGGTTCTCACAATATAGAAATTGAAGGAAACTAATCATTGCACAAGTGTGTACATGTGGATGCTATCATGCTATCTGTGCAGACATACACATATATGCACTCCCACATGGTTATTCATGTACATGAAGTATCACTATACTTATATAGAATATACTTATAATTAAATTTTGCATTTAAAGAGAAGAAGATCCAAATGTGGTCCTGCACAACTGTAATCTCAACTCACAGGCAACTGACAGAGGAGGCCTTCGAGGTCAAGGCCAGCCTGGGAAAAAGAGCAAGGCCAAATTGTGGGTGTGGATGTTGCAATGCCCTTCCAGTGGTTATGCTGTAGGAATTGGTTAATGTCTAAAAATAAAAATAAAAAAAGAGCAAAAGGAAACAGGTTCTTACCTCATTGCAAATTTCAGCTCCAAATGGCCTAAAGGCTTAACGATAACAAACATTTATAGAGCTCTAAAAGTCAACATAGGAGAGTATCCTATGGCTGCAGGGGAAGGAATGCTTTCTTAAAACCCCAGAATCACAAACACTGAAGGAAGAGATGGCACATTCTGGGACATTGAAATTCATCAAACAGCATAAACAAACGGAAGGCGCAGGGCACCAACTGGGAGAAGATATTTGTAATGCACTCGGCTGACAACGGATTAGTGTCCGGAATGTATAAATAACTCCACCAAAGCAGTAAGAAACAGACAAATCACTTGTGGGAAAAAATGAGCATCAGATCTGAACATGGACAAGAAGTGGAGCTGGTGAGCTCCGAAGTATCCAGTATCTAGGTGGATGCAAAGGAAAATCAAGTTTAAGACGTTTTTGTTTATCTGTCACTGGTCCAAAAATCAGAGGCACCAATGAGGAGGAGAGTAAGCTGACCTCAGGATGGACAGATTGGTTTGGGTCCTTTCATAGAGCTACATGAAACTGAGATGGGACCTGTGTCCCTACAGTAACCTCTGACCCTGGAGACTTGTATCCCTATAAGCAGCTTTCAGGATCATCCCACCAACCACAGCATAAGCAGACAAAATGCAAACAGCACCCAGGACCACTGGTAAGGCTCCAGCAGGCTTCCCTGCATCACCCTGAAGGTCACATGGGTAAACCTCTGTACACCTAAAGAACCTCAATGTGGCTCCCTCCCTGGACCTGGTCAGGAATGTTCAACAGGACAGGTTTATTAGCTTTACACGCCATACGGAAAAAGACAAAAATCAAATCCCTGGCAGCAGGAGGAGGTGGAAAACTGTGTTAGAACATTCAGGCCCCAGCATGTACTCAGTTTGGGGGGGCGGAGTTCTCCAGGACTTCATGTGTTGTGGGGACAAGGGCTGTCCCCAGAGGGGTTCTTGCTGATGCAGAAATCTTATTTCTTAAAGGTCATAGAAAACACAGATTTCAAATGGCACTTCCCTAGGAGGCTGGAAGAGGAACAAGGTGGGGAGTATCCCACTGGGGGCCTAGAAATCCTGGGGTGCTTGCTTTCTTCCCTGGTTTAGACAGAGTGCTGGATGCCAGGTGATCGCTTTCAGTTCTCAACACATCTCTGTCTACTTGGGTGGCAAGGCATGGTGGAATCAGCACTTTCTGTGCCAACGGGTTCTCCTTCATGGTCAATCTCCACATCTGAAGGTGTTTCCAGAGAGGTTCCGAGTTCTCTCTTGTCTTTCTGACCGTCTTCTCCTTCTCTAACTAGCTATCTGTCTCTCCTCTCTCTCTACCCCTCAGCACCTTCTCACCCTCAACACCTAACCTGATTGTCCTCTGTCCCCAGCACACTAGCCAGCAGCCCACACCACGAACACTCAGATGGGGCAAAGTTTTCTGTGAGTTACTAAAAGCCAACTAATGTCCTTTTAGAGGGGAAAAAAATATTGACTGCTGATATCTGCAATAATGAACCCCAGCAAATTACACAAACTGCGTCTGGATGGCAGCTTGACAAACACCCCTCGGGAGAGCTGGGAAGCGCCACTGCCAAACTCACAGTAAACATTCTCTCAAGACAGATTGGAAATCACTTTGGGGTGAAGTCTAAGCTGCACAGGCATAAAAATGACAGCCAATGCAGTTGGGATTACACGTTTGTGAACTAATTCTCATACAAAATTAGAATTTGAGGGCTCGGCAACAACGACGCACGTTTTCATCGTTAGCAATTATCTCGTAGCCTGTCTCAATCTATACGCACGCCAAGCCTCGTTTGCATGCTTTTCGTAAGATGCTGTGTAAGGGAAATCGGCCCTTTAAGAAAACAACTTGAGGAAAGCTTATCTTCTTTAAAAGCCATTCTGTGGCAGGTTGAAACTGAGGAGGAGGGAGGGCTGAGAAACTGTTTAGATCCTAAGAAACAGTCCGATGGTTACAGAACGCTGACGGAAAGAAATGTGTCTGGGCCGCGTTAGCCCAGGTACAACACCCTGCACCGACCCACAAGGATATTTCAGCTGCCCTCAATAGTCAGTGAACTGCTCTCTGCTCTAACCTTGGCGCTCAGCCTCGAGGCTGCCTCCTGGTGGCCAGAGAGTCCAAGTGCAATGAAGGAAGAAAGTGCCACAGAAAGCTAGCAGCAACTTCATCCCTGCTGGGTTATCATCTGCTTGGTTCAAACAGCACTGCTTGGCAAGAAGGCAGTGTGACCAGGCTTGGCCAAAGTGACCTGACTGCCCAGCACAGTTTCCTGTCTGGATAGGGTGTGCCTATGGCTGGTACAGACACTCCACAAAACACCACGGTGCTCTGAAGCAGGCTGGGTCGAAAACACCACGGTGCTCTGAAGCAGGCTGGGTCGACGGGGCACTCGCTCTGTTGTTTATCTGAAACTGGCTTAACTCACAGGGTGTAGATGCTAGGGACGGCTGGACCCTTTTGGACTGAGCCCACGGGAAGTGAGAAAGTCCCTAAGACCTTGAGACCTCCCTGACTAGATGCGGGCCAGAGATGGAAGGGCATGGCTACAGTGTAGTGAGGTGGTGGCTCAACCACTCACTCTATTCCATCTCAAACTCAGTTCTTGAAACCCAATAGACATTTCTGAAGACAAAGTTGTCTTGCCCTGACTTCAACTCCATAGAGCAGGCAGCCTGAGTGACCAGGAGGGGACTCCTCAGAGTAGCCATGAGTGTCCGCAGTGGAAACTTCAGTCTGAAGCCTGGGACAGAGAGCACTTAGCACCCAGGGATAATGTCACCTCCTTTCATGATCTCACCCCATCTGAGCTGTGACAGATGTGGGCAAGAGACACAGAGAAGAGACCAGAGCATCTGCAGGGCAGGTTTGCAGAAGCCAAACCAGCTTCACCCACTTCACCCTGAACCCAGACACCAGTGCATCTGAATTCTCCTCGTTGGCAAATTGTCATCCCATAAATCAGTGTCACCAATAACTCAGAAATGCAGCCCCTTTTATTAGTCACTGTGTCGGCATTCACAAATAATCTGTCACAAGTTCTTACTGAAATAATGTAATCACCGTGCAGTAATTAGGCCCTCATTATGTCATCACTGCGCACGGCTCTCCTCAACGCCCCTCCAGCGACTCTCACTGCAGACGGTGATTTATTTTGTTTATGCACAAAAATGTATTTCTACAGAGAATTGTGATCTCTGTTTGGAGTGTAACAAGATATAATTTTTAACAAACATATCAATTACTTATAGAAAATAGTAAATTTTTCTGAAAGACAGCCCCCTCCCCAACCCAGGAGATGATCCACAAATGAAACTGGGAAAGCTTCAAAGTTGTGATTGTTGTTGTTTTCGTCGTCATCGTCGTTGTTGTTTTTAACCTGTGACATCCTAGATGGGAGAGGCAGCCACGGGGAGCGCGTCTGATCCTAAAGGGAGGTGACAGTCAGGGTTGGAAGGCAGATGTGGCATGCACTACCCAGAGCACAAGGAGGGTTGCCCAAGAAGACCGCTGTATCCAGCATCCATTCAAGATGTAAACCCAGGAGCATGCTGCTGTCCTCGGAGATCAGACACCTAGAAAAGGTCTCCCTGGGACAGTGTGTGACCATATTGCCCCCGTGGGAATCCATTCACTAAGGCTACAATCCTCCCTCTTGCTCCAAGACACCTACCAAAAGGCCATCCCAAGAACGAATCATCACTAAAGGCCAACTGAAGCACGCTTCCCACTCACTCCCTACCTTTGAGAAGTGAGGGAAGGTGGATCACCATGCGTCTTCCCTAAGCAACTGACCAGCTGCAGAGTTGGGATCCAGGAAGATAATCAATAGGGCCATTCCTTCACGTTTCCTAGGACACCCAGTGTCAGGAAGGGGCTTCCTTCTTCCTTTCTCCAAAGGATCCTGTAGGCCAGGAGATAATGTGCTCATCCTAACAGATGTTTATTGACATGTTGACAAGTAAGGAGATGTATAAGGATAGGGACATGCCACTGAACACGTTTCTGTCTAGTCTTCACTCCTGAAGCTTTGAAATGTCCTATACAGTCACACAAAATAAGATAAAAACCAAGAAACATGGGACTTATAATATGAATAGAAATCACTGGACCCAGGAGCAGCTCCAAAATACAGTGTAACCACACAGTCCTGAGAAAGTCCTACAAAGGAACCACATGGACCAGTGATGAAGCCATGTGAGGGAACCACACAGAACTATGAGAAAGCCATGGATAGGCCATTGCCTGGAGCAGAAAGAACTCTGAGCTGCCGTCAGGAAGTTCCTCTGCTTGGAAGCAGGGGAATGGGAATTCAGGAAGGGTGCGGCATAATGTATAAGCCTCAAAGACAAAAAGCCCCCAGTGACTTATTTCCTCCTACTAAGCCCCTCCTACTTTTCATCACCTCCCAATAATGCTGAGTCCATCAATTGATTTGATCAGAAACCTCTAGATCTAACACCCAGGGAAGTAGCTTCACTAATCTCCTAGGTATTTCTTCATCTCATATTGATTGAATTAATCATTCCAGACAGGGTGTGATAAACAAAGGAGCTTAGGAACCCAGGTATATGCCCTGGCGTCCAGGCAGCAAGCTCCTTGTATGAGTCCATAAAGTCCCAGGATCCATCAGGATGCCTGATGAGGACATACACTCATTTCTGTCTCTCCTAAGAGCAGAGTTCTGCCCACCACTGAGCCCAGAGGACAAGATGCCAACTCCAGGCACATGCTTTGAATGAAGAAAGTAATTAGTTAATGGCGAGTGATCAGGACTTTGGGGGTCCTGAATTTTCCAAGCTTTGGAAACTGGCAGAATATAAAAGCATGCTGAGTTCAATGTTCATTATCCCTAAAGCCTTCCCCTCCCAAGGACAACACCTCTGGCCCAGAACTGACCATACCAAGTATCCCATGCACCCCTGCCCATCTCAAATTCAAAGGACTCCTTCCTGCTCCTGCCCAGCCTTCTTCCCCAAGCCCTCCTCCTTGTCCACCTGGTTCTGGCCCTCCTCTATAGAAAATCACTAGATACAGAAAAGTCCCCTACACCCATACAAATGGCTCAGCCAGCCCCATGGCCATAGCAACCTATGTAGTGCACAGCAGGTGGCTTCCAGAACCCTAGAACATCATTTCATTTTGTTATGTCTTGCTGAGGCCCAGCCAGCACCTGTAAACCACATCCTGTCAGACCTCAGCCTGTGCAGTTCCCCCAGTGGATGGGCAGTCTGTCAAAACTTTCTCCTGTCTTCAATCTAAAAGCCGGAGAAAATAAATGCAAAATGACCACAGAGCATCCAGGGATTCAGACTCTCAGCCAGGAATGTGTGGGCCAGGGGCCAAGGGCAAGAGCTATGACAATGCCAAACATGAATGGAACCTTTGGTTCCATTTGGGAGTGACCCAGATTGCACCCGCCATGGTCTCTAGGCAGCACAACAGCCAGGATACCGTTCTCAGTGGTCACTGATGCCGCATCCAGACTGGAAGCAGTGCCAGGCATGAGTGCAGGCATGTCCATGGGCTTCCAGACGGCTCATTTGTCTTGATTATCTTCTCTTCACGGCTGCTGCCCAGCCCAGCCTCATTTCCAGCAGATTCCTGAGGCCAGGGGAGGGCTTGAAGGAAACCAATCAGCAAGAGCAGCTGCTCCTGCCCAGCCAGGTCTCCACATGTCAGCTCTCCCAGGGAGAGAAGAACAGCTGAACTGAGGGGGATGTTCTTCCCACCACCACCCTAGAAGGCCTGGTTTGGGGACCACTCTGGGGCTCATGAAAAGACAGTAGCCATGGTGGGGGAGAAAATTAAAGGGACCTCAGCCCTAGGATGTCCTATCAAGGATAAAGGTTCAGGTCATGGGAACCCTAGGATGTCCTATCAAGGATAAAGGTTCAGGTCATGGGAACCCTAGGCAGCACAGCATTCAACAAGAGCCCTGTCAGGGAAATTGGAAATGAATATCTAACCTTGAGCTCACCTGTGCCTTGAAGGCAGGAAGTGCCAAATTTCTGACCCAGATCCAGTCCTGACGCCCTCTGACAAGGCGGTGCTGCTCCTCCACCCATGGCCATCTGCTGCGCCTCCACCCATGGCCAGGATGGCCAAGGACCCAACTTGATCTGAGCTTTGCTGTCAGTTTAGCCACCAGCCAGGTTCTGGGGTTGCTAAAGTCTGTGGGAAGGCAAGCATCACCCTCCTTCCTGAAAGAAATGTGTCCCCCAACTCCAGCTGCTAAAGTCTTGGGAAGAGCCTCTGCCTAGAATACCAAGGAAGCCAGGATCAAAACACTTGGAGGTCACACAGTCTACCCAGGAAGAGATAGGAGGCCCTAAAAAGAGGAAGAGTGGGGGATTCAAGAAAGGCAAGAGAAAGGCAGCTTCCAACAAATCCAGCTGAGCCCTGAAATGACAGAGGACCCAAATATCAATGCAGTCATGGAAATTTCAGCTATATGGATGTGGTCTCCATCCTTTAAGGGTCTTGTCCCTGCTTTGCCTACTCCTGTGTCTGTCCTAAATTTGTGAGCTCTGTTTAAGAACAGCTATGCCTTAATATCAATAGCTAGAGCCGCCAGGCGGTGGTGGCGCACGCCTTTAGTCCCAGCACTCAGGAGGCAGAGGCCAGCAGATCTCTGTGAGTTTGAGGTCAGCCTTATCTACAGAGTGAGTTCCAGGACAGGCTCCAAAGCCTGAGAAACTTTGTTTGGAGAAAAATGGCCAGAGCCAATGCCAATGGCTCTACACTAGTCACAGAGGAGACAGAGTCAAGGAAAATAGTATAGTGCGTTGATACATAACAAAAACCTGAGCATTTGAGAGGACGGCAACAAGTCACAGATGCCACTCAGCAGTGAATGCTCACCTAGCGTGTTCGAGACTGGCTTCTATCACAGCAGCACTTAAAAATGGAAACATAAAGGCCTGCCCTCCAGTTCATAGATAAAGATGAGTAAGAAATGCATTCTATACCCAACTTTCCTTTACAAATTATATCTGGAAGTTCTCAAAGTGTGAATGAAGAAAAATGGGCCTTCGTGAGCGGGTAGAGGAAGCTGGGGCAGGAGCTCAGCACTGTCACACACAGTTAACTCCCATTCACTGCTCAGGTGTGGTGGTGCATGCCTTTAATCCCAGCACTCAGGAGGCAGAGACTGGTGGGTTTCTGTGTATTTGAGGGCATGCTGATCCACATAGCAAGTTCCAGGACAGGCAGGACTACATAGAGAAACCTTGTCTCAAAAAAAAAAAAAAAGAAAGAAAGAAAAGAAAAGAAAGAAAGAAAGAAAGAAACAAAGAACAAAACTGCTTAGTACTATTGAATGTTACAAGAACTGTTTTTGGTTTTTGTGTGCTAGCCTCCATTGGATCTTTTGTAAGCCCCCTTTTAGTGTTTCCAATGAATGACTGAAACACAAGAAGAGGCACTTTGGTAGGGCCTTCCCTTAGGCATGATGATCTTAAACAGAGGATTATTGGCCAAATAGCCAGTGTCACTGCACCCGTGTTGTCCCAGTTGTTTTGTATATATTATAGAGAGATACCTTGAGGAAACTATGTTACCATTCCAGCTGCCTGCTGTCAAATTATCAAAGCTGTGACTGTTCCAGCAACTTGCACCAGACCTTGTTGCCATAGCAGACCTCTGAACTCTAGCTGGTCTGGTAGCCTCTCAGCTAGCTATAAAGGAAACTAATGCAGTCTTTTATTTGCTTGAGGGACAGTGCTGATTGGTGCAAGCACAGCCCTGCATTTGCATGCAGGTCCGCTGGGGTCCAGAGAGCCTGCATCAGACGGCAGCTGAAAGGTCTCAGCACTTCAGAGAGGGTCCAGCCTAGAAATGACAGAGCCCAGCGGCAGGGACAAGAAGGGGTGGAAGAAGTAAAGAGAAGGTGGGTGAGGCGGAGAGCAGAGGCTGAAGATAGGCAAGGCTGTGAGGAGCCAGAAAAGAGAAACTGACGGGTGCTGTCACTGGAAGAGTCCCAGGGAGCTCTCGAAACTTAAGGGCCAAGACCTTCAGACCCAATAGACCTGAGAACTGTAACACTAGCCATTGTCAACGGCTAAGGGCTCTAGATCTGAGACTGGTAACACTAGCTGCCACTATATATAATGTTAGTCATCATGGGACTGAATATCCCCGTATAGGAAGCCCATTTGGGAGCTATAGCACTAGCTGATGATTACAATAGCTTCCAAGTGCCTGGCGGCTGGCTGTTGAAGCCCATAGTAATATATGCCTCTGACCTGAGTACATAAAGTCATGTGTCTCCAGCTTCTAATGACTGGAGCGATAGGCTCCTAGCTCTCAGGGTTTGTGGCTATAAGCCTGTGGGTTTGCTAGTGCAGCTCCTAGCCTTGGACACTACAGGGCCTGAGGCAAATACCACTAGAAAAGCTTTTCCTCACTTTCCCACTAGATTTGTCCGGACAGAGCAGCTGACCAATAGCGCTCAAGGAACTACAGCCTTGCAGGAAGTTGGGAGGACAGAAGTGGAGGACAGCCCTCCTTGCAGACTCCCAATTCCGAATGGCTCTGGATCCTAACCGTCAACAGTGGCTGCATGGTAACAGGACACAGCTGAGCATTGCCTGTACCCTAACAAGGAACTCAGAACACAACCACAACATGTTTTTTCCCAAAAAAAAAAAAAAAAAAGTAAGTCTGAAGCCCATCAGGTGTTTAGTCTATCAGCTCACAGGGAATTAGGGACAAGAGTGCATGCCAGCAGCCCTGCAGGACGTGACCAGCAGGATCCAAAGGAAGAAAACCAGCCAAGAGCCTTCCTCAATGGGGGAAGGGAGAGTAATGACTTCCACGAGACTATGTGACGTAACTACCCAGCATGGGCTCTGAACCAGAGCAGATCATCTCAGAAAGCATGAGCCCTGGGCATGTGGATCCTGCTAAGGTACCTTTGTATAGAGCAATTGCAGCCAGCATTTTGCTGTGAGGATGAAAATAAGTCGTTAGTAAATGCTTCATTTTTTAGGGATACAGATGTAACACTTTCTCTGTTAAATGACCACAGACCTGGCTTCTGGCTGGAAATATTGCAACAGAAGCCTTAGGGGCCAGGCTGGAAAAGCAGGTGACCTGTGGGTTCAGGGATGAGGCTTTCACTGAGAAGAGTGTCTAAAAGAGGAAGATTCTCAGGCTAGGGAGAAGGTTCAGTAGGTAAGATTACTTGCAAGCAAAAGGACATGAGTTCAAATCCCCAGCATCCAACCCACATAAAAATCTGGACATGGTCTCATGCCATGCCAGCCTGTACTCCAGAACTGTGGCAGGGTGAAGACATGAGGATCACTGAGGCTTGCTGGCCATCAATCTAGCCACAGGTTCAGTGAGAGATCCTGCCTTATAAAAATAAGACTGGACGGCTGGTGGTGGCCCACGCTTTTAATCCCTGCTCTCGGGAGGCAGAGGCAAGTGGATCTCTGAGTTTGAGGCCAGCCTGGTCTACAAAGAGAGTTCAAGGGCAGCCAGGGCTGTTATACAGAGAAACCCTGTCTTAAAAAAAAAAAGAGGAAAACAAAAAGAAAAGAAAGAAAATAGCAGAGCAGAACACCTGATATCTTCCTCTGGCCTCTGCATGTGTGTACATGTACACACACACACACACACATTTAATTAATTTTAACTTTAAAAAGATGACCCTCAAGAGACAAAAGGCACAAAGGAGCTTATAATTCTCTTCCCTGTTAAGCACAATTGAAGCTTCCTTAATAAAAAGGGTTGACCTCAGAGGTTCTTTTTGCCCATCCATGGCACCATTGAGACAAGCAGGCTCTGTTCAACAGTGAGATCAGAGCAGGCTATGGTTCGGATACAGTCTGTTTCCCAAGGCCCCTGTGCTACAGTCTTCACCCTCCAGCTGCTCATGTCTCTTGGATCATAAGGGTGGTAACCTCAGAAGGGATTCATGTAGTTCTCAGAGGAGCCCGGTGAGTTTCTGTAAGAGCAAGCCTAGCTCATGAGGGTCCCTGGCTTCCTATCTTGTCTTCGTTCTTTGGTCTCACATACCTCCACCATGTTATGACACAGACATCCGAGCCTCACCAGGATGTCAGGTCCATGCTGTTTGGACCCTCCAGACAATAGAATTATGAGCCAAACAAGTATCTTTTCTTTATTTGCTATATGGCTCAATTTTTTATTTGTTCTTTTTTGCTTGTTTCTTTTTGTTGGTTTTTTGTTTTTTTGTTTTGGGTTTTTTGGTTTGTTTTTTTTTTTTTTGGTAGTATGGGGGACTGAACCTAGGGCCTCATATATGGTAGACAAACACCAGTGAACTACATTCCCAACTCTTTTGCCTTGTTCTTTAAAACAAGATCTTACTGAGTTGACCACACTGCCCATAAACCTGTTCTGTGGCCTCCTGCCTTGGCATCTGGAGTAGCTGGGATCACAGGCCTGGGCAACCAGACCCAGCTCAGGTAATTTGTTATGGCAATAGAAGATGAATAAATACAGGAGGGCAGGGGTTGGAGTGGGGCTCCAGACAGGGGGTGTGTGATGGTTTGGATCTGAAATGTGCCTCCACAGGCTCATGTTTTAGATGTCCTGTCTCTAGCCTGCAGCAGCTTTGAAGAGGTGGGATATCGCTGAACATAAGTAGGTCATTAGAGGCAGACTGTCGAAGGCTACAATGTTCTCTGGTTCTGGCCCAGAATTCTCAATTTCCTGTTCTGCTACAAAATGACAAGCTCCCACTTCATGCCACCACTGCCACGGGTGAGGCAACTTTGTCCTGCCTTCTCTGCCACGATCACTAACCCCTTTGAATCCTTGAGCCAAAACAAACCTCCAATTCTAAAGATGTTTCTGTGGGGTATTTTGTCTAGAGCAGCACAAAAGCTAATACACAGTATGAAAGGAAGGCCGTTCCATGCAGTTCTGTCCCCAAACATCTCCATGAATTTAAGCAACAAAGCAATACGATGTTGTCATAAGGAAAAACCAGCAGTTCTGAGCCACGTGTCCATTGCCTGTAGTGATGATCACAGTCTTCCCAGAATCACCCAGAGACACCCTGTGTTACCCCCTTTTCTCTCCATGGTGCACCTAAATGATCATTTTCCTCTTCCCTTATACAGGCACCAGAGACAGGCCTCAGGATCTGGAAAAATATGACCACAGGTTCCCAGCTCATGCCTCCAGGCCTGGGCCTAGAACAGTTTCATGGCCTGGGGGTGGGGTGTGAGGACCAGAACCTGTAGCATCATTGATTACACGTCATTATCACAATTCATCAAAGCCCCTTGGTACAGCATGTGGGTTACCGGCAAGACAGACAGAGAAGTAACGAGACCACCTCATGCCGCCATTCTCAGCGAGGAACCTCAGAATGTATACATTCATTTGGGAAAGGCCTGCACTACTTGTGGCATCTTGCCAAGACAATTTGAAAGGTATCAACAGTTTAAATGACATTTTCACCTTCAGCAAATACATCTCTGCCTGCTCGGAATGGCGATGCTATCCTGCCCCCAGCAATCTATGATACAGTCATGTCAGAAATAGGTGTCAACTCTCATTACGCTCCCGAGGATAAATCCCACTTATCAGGCCCTGCAGCATCCCAGGCATCCTGACATCCCTCTGCAGACCAGGCGGCCTCCCGCCCTCCCTCCGCCTCCCTGTGAGCTGCTGCTATCGGGGTTTTCAATTGCGGAGTCCTTGCTGGAGCCCAGGAGCCATGCAGACAGTCTGAGCTGTGAGGCATGGTGGTACAGAATGTCCAGTGTTAAGAGCCATCAGTGCCACAGTTGGGGAACTGAGTGTCCACACATGTCTACCCTCACGCTGGGAATCTGTCTTCAAAGAGAAATACTCCCTCCATTGTTCAGAAGCAGAGGACTCTGGAATGTGAGACAAGGCTCCCCAAATGAGTGTTCTGCTAGCCAGAGGGTGACAGATAAAAATCCCAAAGACACTTTGGGGACTAGAGAACATGACTGGCTATATTTTGAAGTTTGGGTTTTGTAGGTTGAAAGGTCAGGAGCTACCATGGAGAGCTCCCTGGGAAAGAGCTCTTTGTACCTCCACTGACCCATTGTGTACCCTCCAACCTTAGCATGGTTAGACTCCAGACTCCCTGGGCCTCCAGCATATGGTGACTTTTGCCAAAACATTCCCTGATGACTCCATTCGGGTAAGAGACCTCTTTACTACCGCCCAGTGGAGACTGAGGAGAAAACAGTCTCAAAATTCCACCTACAACCAAGCCTCCAGGCATGAGACTAAGGAAACTGAGTCAGGCAGGGTCTCTGATGCCTTCCTCCCATGGGTGCCACCTGGCACTGAAGGAGACAAGGGTCATTTCAAGACTAAGGAAACCAGCTCTTCAGGAGGGCAAAACAAGTCTAAGCAGCTGGGTTCTTAGCAGTAGAAGCTATATTTCGGAAGCAAACGTGATATAATTTCACATTTTCTAAATGTGGAATTCTCAGTATATACTTTTCAGCATGCCTCATGTTAACTGAGTGAATTAGAAACCTAAAAATCCATAAATCTAGAACTGGGGAGATGGCTCAGTGAGGAAGAGGATCACTTGCTCTGTAAGCATGAGAACCTGAGTTCTAAACCCCAGCACCTACATAAAAAACTGGGTATGGCTGCACATGCCTGCAGTCCCAGCATTGGGAGGGTAAAGATGGGCAGATCTTACCCAGGTAAAATAAGCTTCTGATTCGGCAAGAGAACCTGTGTGAAAAAAGTAAGCCACCTGACATCCTGCTCTGGTCAACACATGCACATGGGAGAACACACCCACACATGCATGTATATGTTATATATAATGTGTATGTGTATTCAGATATCAAAATGGGTAAAACTATCAAACATTTGGCCAACTCTGCCAAACAACTTGACCCAAATAAGAGCTCTAGAGCCCAACACATACATACAGAGTACAAATTCTCCCTGGTGACTATATATGTCACCAAGATGATCAATGTTGAGGACTTATTGATAGCTGTAGGGAGTAGTGAGAGACCACCCATGCTTCAGGATATGGTCCCACATCTGTGCACATACAGGAAGCACTAAGTGGCCATGGTTTAACAGCAGAGCACATGAAGTTGGGAAAGAAAGTGATGGAATAATAAGAGGAGGTATTAGAGAAGGGGGGTGGAGAGGAGATTCTCTCAAAACATACTATGCGCATGCCTGAAATTCTCTAACACTGAAAGTTTAATTTTAAAATATAAATAGCTGGGAAATTATAAATAGCTGGGCATAGTGGCGCATGCCTTTAATCCCAGCACTTGGGAGGCAGAGGCAGGTAGATCTTTGTGAGTTTAAGGCCAGCCTGGTCTATATAGTGAATTCCAGGCCAGCCTGAATTACACAGGGATATCCTGTCTAAAAAAAAAAATAGATAAGCAGAAGATAGAGATAGATGATAGATAGATAGATAGATAGATAGATAGATAGATAGATAGATAATCAAGTATGTTCAATGACATGAATTAAATTAGAAATCAGTAACCAAAATCTATCTTAGAAAAATTTAAATACTGGGAAATTAAGAACAATTTCTAAATAACTGTTGACATACATAAAAGCAGCTCTTACCTTAAAGAGAGTAAAAGATAGTTTATTCTGAAACT
Organism: Dicrostonyx torquatus; assembly: GCA_028555095.1. Classification (NCBI taxonomy): domain Eukaryota; kingdom Metazoa; phylum Chordata; class Mammalia; order Rodentia; family Cricetidae; genus Dicrostonyx; species Dicrostonyx torquatus. The sequence continues at coordinate 394,232 of JAQHUG010000413.1, forward strand.
ATTTTGAGTCACTATGGCCCAGAAACATAGATTTAGGTCACCCCACATTTCATATTCCAACATGGAAGCAGTTTCATGAAGTTTTGTAGTTTTAACAGAACAAAAAGTTCATTAAAAAACCAGGCAGTGGTGGCACACACCTTTAATCCAGCACTTGGGAGGCAGAGGCAGGAACATCTCTGTGAGTTCAAGGTCAGCCTGGTCTACAAAATGAGTTCCAGTACAGACAGGGCTACACAGAGAAACCCTGTCTTGAAACACACACACACGAAGGCATAAATTGTGGTAAATTTAAAATTTGTTGGTACAGCAGAGAGGTGGTTCTTGTGGTTTTTGCAAGATGGGGGTGCTTTTCTATAGGCCTAAGATGCTAGCTGACTTTTTTAACTTTGAAGTTGGGGAAAGCTAAGGGTCAGCTAAGTTCATAGATTCCAAAGGTTTTCATCGTCAGCCACAGGGTGTTAGTTCCAGCACAGAGATGAGTGTGGAATGACGGTTCCAGGGGCTAGAACTAGCCTAAAATAAGGTAGTTAGCCTCCGGACCTGCAACATTCCAGTCTCTACAGTACTGCGGTTTGAAAACACAACTTCCTTCCAGGAATTCTCAGTCACATAACTTGGGCACCCAAGGTGAGTATTTTTAACTAACCAAAAACTGGAAATAAAGCATAGCAAACTCTGTGTGGCACAACTCAAGAGACAGAGAAACTGTCACAGCGCTGAGCGCTGAGCAATGACAGTCAGCACTGACATCTGGGTTCTCCATCAGCAGATCTGGCAGCTATCCATCACTCGTTTCTTTTAATCTTGTCCATGCTAAACACACACACGGACTTTTTCTTCTTCATTGTTCCCTAAACAACGGCTAAGGTTTAACCAGTTATTTGTGCGTCATTTACACCGCATCCCCTGTTACTGGCAATTGTGAGAGGATTTAAAGCATGGGAGAGTGTGAGGCTCATCCCATGGAGACAAGCACGACCTCTACCAGGAGCTAAGTAGCTGCAATCTGCAGTCTGCAGCCTGCAGGGCGTCTGGGAAACAAGCCCCCACAGACATCAGTGTGTAGCCGTATAAAAATATATAAAAGGCCTCAAATCAGTGACCTCAGCTTTCACCTTAAAAACCAGGAAGGGGTTGTGGAAGCAAGCACTAAACATGTGTAGTAGAAAAAGAAAGGATGAAGATCAAAAATAATAGAAAATGGTTACTCATGCTTATAATCCAAGCACGCGGGAAGCATGGGGATTGCTGGGAGCACAAAGCCAACCTGGGGCTATAGAGAGACTTTCAGGACAGTCTGAGCTACTGAACGAGGTTCTGTCTCACAAAACCAAAGGTGAAGGGTCAAAGAGGCAATCACCGATAAAGGAGGAGAGCAAAAGCATTAAAAAAGTCAATAAAACCAAGATCTGGTTCTCAGAGATGAGCAAAATTAAAAACCTCTAACCAACCTAATGAGGAAACTCAATAAGAAACAACCAGTATCAAAAGAGAGGTGAGACCAAAGATCCCACAGGGAACCCTAAGACAATAAAGAAATATAATGAACAATTTTATTCAAACAAGCTTGACTCAAACATGGATGGAACAGCCTAGTTCCTAAAATGAAAATAAACCCGCTATTCAGATGAAAATCTGAATAGGTGTGTGTGTGTGTTGTTAGATTCAATTTGTATTGTGTGTGTGTAATGTTAAGTTCAATTTGTAGTGTGTGTGTGTGTGTGTGTGTGTGTGTAGTGTTAGATTCAATATGTAGTGTGAGTGTGTGTGTGTCTGTGTAAGTGTTAGATTCAATTTGTATTAGCTATCACAAGAAAAACTTCCAAGCCTATATAAATTTACTAGTGAATTCACACCAAACACTGAAAGCAAAAATAATGCTAATTTTTACCCAAATAATTCTATGAAATTGAAGACTAAGTAGCTAATTCACCAAAATCCCAAGAGGCCAGCACTGCTCTAATGGAAAAATTGGAAAAAGACATCTCAAGAAAACTCCTGAAAAATATCCTAGTGAACATAAATTCAACAGTCTTTAGAAAAAACGTTGAAAATTACTTCCAACAATATCAGAAGAAGGTAACAATGTATAAGCCGATGGAGCTGGTCCCAATGGGGTAAGGCTTTTAACGCTGAAAATCAGTCACTGCAATTCACTGTGTTGGTAGATTAAAATAATAAAAATCCCTCACCTCAACAGACATGGAAAACAACCTGACAGGTGACAACCTCCATGATACTTGTTACAAGTACTGATAATTTTTCTTTACTCTGATACCAAGTGCTATAGGCTAAGCTGTGCCCTTACTTCCAGATACTGAATTCTGAGCAGGATGGTGGTAGCACATGCCTTTAATTCCAGCACATGGGGACAGAAGCAGACAGATCTCTAGTCTGAGGCTAGTCTGGTTTTCAGAGCAAGTTCCAGGATAGCCAAGGATACACAAAGAAACATTGTCTCAAAATATATATATATATATATATATATATATATACTGAATTCTTAACACTGATCACCAAGTACCATATAAAAGGACTATTATTAAAGGTAACATTTTTAAAGAAGTGATCATACTAAAATAAGGTCATCAAGGTGAGCTCTAAATTAAATACACCTGATATTCTTAGAAGAAGAGATCAGGGTCAGGTGGTGGTGGTGCACACCTTTAATCCCAGCTCTTGGGAGGCAGAGGCAGGTGGATCTCTGGGTTAGAGACCAGCCTAATCTACAGCGTGAGTTTTAGGACAGCCAAGGCTAGGTAGAGAAACACTGTCTCTAAAAACAAAGCAAAGACAAAGAAGATCAGGATAAAGAAAGGGGAGGAAGAAAAGGAGTGAGAGAGAGAATGAACGAAGAGATGACTATGAACCATAAGCACACAAGTAGCATATAGCATGTGCAAGCTAGGAAGGGACGCTGGAAGGAGCTAACACTACCAATACCTTGATCTTCAGCTTAAAGTCTCTTGACGTCCCAGTCCTTTGCGGTATAGCATCCATGTACAGGTAGGCGCACATACAAGTACACATACGCACACGGCTTACACATGCATGTACCCATGAAGACATACCAGTATACCCACCTATATATTTGTATCTGTGTGGGTATACCCACACAGATATAAATGCATATGTGTGTATGAATACATTCACAGTACAGACATGTGCACAAGCATAGCACATACATGTGTCCACACACCTGGGGACACATAGACTTCAGCCCTGAGTATTTAGCTGTGCCCATGGATGAAAGCCTCTTGCTGACAATCTCCATGTAGCCACTGCCCATCCCATCATCACACATGACCATGGGACTGGCTTATCGAAGCACTGATAAAAACTTGCTGCACCTAAGAAGAAACAGCCAAGAAACCCTGAGGAGCTGAGGAGAGCCATCACCCTGGGGCCATGGCTGCTTCACCATAATTTATAGCTGTATTTACATCTTGATTTCATTCTTGATCAGAGGCTGCCAGTATTTGCATAGCTCCCTGCTCAGTGTTACACTGCTGCCCCTCCCCAGCAGGCCCAGCTGGCCAGGACTCGCCAGATTGCCAATTTGATTAGAAGTTGGAATAATGCCGCTGTGATGGAGTATGTAATTTATTTAAATGGAACAGAATGTGACACGCTACTGCCGGAGCTGAGACTGTACCTGTAGGAGCTTATTTGACACAAATTGAGATTTCAAGGTTTACAGGTATTGCAAATGAAAACTCCCTGTAGGGTGTCAATACAAGTTCACAGGTTTCTTTTATTTGGTTTGAATTAATCACAAGATAGGGGGGGAGAAATAGGCTCTATATTTTGAGGGCTTTTTAAATAAAATTATTCTAAGAAGCATACATTTTTTTCCGCAACTATAATTAAATTTCCAAATTGCCGTTTCTGGCTCTCCCCTCTGCGGGCAAAAAGGGGAAGCAATCCTGCTAGCAAAGCGAGCTGTAAAGAGGTTCCTTTTCTTCTCTTTACCTTGTGTGCGTGCGCACGCACAGACACACACACACACACACACACACACACACACACACACACGGACTGGAGCGCCCTCTGGAGAGAGCCACAGGTGGTGCAGAGGTGGGAGCCTGTGGCAGACTGCATTCACCCCAGGGGCTTCCATTCCCTTCAGCTTCTCTGGTTCTCCCTTTCTATACCTGTTGAACCGCAAGCCAACCCTGGATCCCAGTCCTGTCAGTCAGCTATTCCTGCATGACAAACATCCCAAGCCCAGCAACTGAAAATGGTGAGCCTGGAATCTCCTCACGAACCTGGGGCCAGCTGAGAGAGTCTAGTCTCTGTTGGGTTTACTCAGGAGTCTGAGCCAGAACACACATCTAATGACCCCTTGCCCAGGTGAGCTAGACGTGGGCTCATTTAGGGCAGCCTGGACAAGAATGGTGGAAAGCCCTTTTGCCCTTCCTACCATAAGCTGATCTTGATCAGGCTCCAGTAGCCAGCAAGAGGGCAGAATTCTGCAAGACCTCAGCCAGCACCTTGCTGTTGCCACCACATCTACAATCAATATAACTAGCAGAAGAATGGGGAAATGGGTCCCATGAGGCCACAGCAAGAGGGTAGGAAGAGTACAGGTCCCAGGAGATCTCACCATCCCCCACAGAACTCATTCAGATCTTACAAAATCAGAGTGGCCACCACTGTCCCTTCCACCTGCCCCCTTGCTCCTCCTCCCCGGACCTTGAATACCGGACCTGCCGTCTTGAGACTGGTGGACAGCTCTCCAACCTGAGGCCACTGACTAAGACAGTCCAAGGCTAGTACAGAAGAACAGCGTAGCGGGGAGCAAGCGCTGTCTCCTCTGATCTGTCTTTCTAAATATTGTACTTGCCTGGATCAAGGCCTCCACACTCTTAACAAATTGGTCTGCAGATCACGTCTCCCAAAGAACAGGGTTGGCCGCTTTTGCGCTCAGATCCCTCCACAGTGGTACTTTCAAAGCCTCCCGACAGTGTCAATCGGGACAGTCTCAGTATTACAGGGAACAGGTGAGCCCCTCCTTCTGACATGTGATCAGAAACCCTACACTTCAGTTTAATTTCAGGCTCAGATCCAATCAGCAGGCATTAGAACCCCTTTCATCAGCAGCACTCAGCCAGACAGCCATAGGAGTCGCGTCCTCCAGCAAACGTTCTGCCGACACTGAGCCGCTGGGAGGACCGTGTGCAAATTAACCCACAAATTCACTCTGGCTGCACTGTTAAGGGCTCTTCTATTAAAAGCCAATAAATATTTTTAATGTGTGTTTAACATCAGGGGGCTTAAGCACAAAAGCAAAGTGAAGGTGTTTACATGGAAACAGACGCTCGGTGAGAGGGAAATAGTCTTCATGTTCCAGTCGTGGGTTTTCAGAACATAGAGGCGTAAACCTGCAGGGCTTCTCATGCTGGAGGGCAGGGCGGCCTTCAGGAATGGCGGAGCAGTTCTGCAGAGGACTTGGTCTGGCTGACAGGATGCTGAGGTGTTTTCTGGAGCTGGCACATCTTCTGAGAGAGAGAATCATGGTGACTGAGCACTTCCTAGTGTCAGTCTAGAAGGAACTTCAATCTCCAGATGTCCCGGAAACTTTAACCCCCAGGATCATAGACACCTCGCTGTCCCAAGCACCAGCAAAAACTGTCAGATCAGCACAGCCCAAAGCCTGGCCCAGCAAACCATGAGACCTGTGGCAGATGTCACTTTCTGTCTAGTTGTAATTTTGAACTGGTTTGTTTTTTTTAATATCTATTTATTTATTATGTATACAATATTCTGTCTGTATATATGCCTGCAGGCCAGAAGAGGGCACCAGACCTCATTACAGATGGTTGTGAGCCACCATGTGGTTGCTGGGAATTGAACTCAGGACCTTTAGAAGAACAGGCAGTGAGTGCTCTTAACCACTGTATCATCTCTCCAGCCCCCTTGAACTGGTTTGTTAT
>JAQHUG010000413.1:406261-426649 GCA_028555095.1 Dicrostonyx torquatus
TAGATGATATGATCCTATACACAAGAGACCCCATGGGTGGAGAGATAATGGCTCAGTAATTAAGAGCCATTGCAAAGGATCTGGGTTCAGTTCCCAGCACCCACATGGTGGTTCATAACCATCCATAATTTCCAGTTCCAAGTAACTCAAGGCTTTCTTCTGACCTCCACGGGCACAAAGCATGCACATGATGCAAAGACGTATATGCAGTAAAATACTAACACACATGAAATGAAGTAAATAAGACTAAAAGATTTTGAGAGAGAGAGAGAGAGAGAGAGAGAGAGAGAGAGAGAGACCCTGTAAACTGCCCCCGGGAAGCTCTGAGAACTGATAAACACCTTCAGCAAAGCAGCAGAACACAAAATCAACACACAAAAATCAGTAACTTTCCTATATGCCAATAATGAACATGCCCAGGGGGAAAAATCAGAAAAATAATCCTTTCATACTAGAGTAAAAACTAGTACCTTGTAATAAACATAACCACGGGGATGAAAGACCTTACAATAAAAATTTAGAATGGTGAAGAATAAAACTGAAGATTATTGGGGGAAGCTGCTCATTCATTTCCCAGCCGCCCAGACTATCGAAATAATCAAACAGAAACTATATTATTTAAATCACTGCTTGGCCAATCACTTAAGTGTATTGCTAGCTAGCTCTTATATCTTTGGTTAACCCATTTTTATTATTTTATATTTTATAAGGTTCCAGCTGATGACTCCAGCACAGGTGTCTGTGCCTGGCATCGCCTACATGGCTTCTCACTGACTCCACCTTCTTTCTCCCAGAATTCAGTTTAGTTTTCCCACCTAGCCCAATTTTTCCCTGTTTATGGGCCCAAAACTGCTTCTTTTTCATTAACCAATAAAAACAACATATATACAGAAGGACCTCCCACACCAGAAGATGACTTCTCATGCTCATGAGAATTAAATTAAAATTAATGGTCTAAGAATGACTGTGTTACCAAAAGTATTCTCCAGATTTAATGCAGTCCCCACCAAAACTCCAATGATATTCTGCACAGAGGTTAAAAAAAAAAACTCTTAAACTTCATATAGTAGCACAAAAGACTCTAAATAGCAAACAATACTGAGGGTATCACCTTACCAAATCTCAAGCTATCTTATAGAACCATAATAAAAAAACATCATGGTACTGGCACAAGAACAGGCACATAGCCAATGGCATAGAAGACCCAGAAATAAGGCCACACAGTCACAGCCACTTGGTGTTTGGTAAAAGTGCTAGGGACCTGAGTTCAGGTCCTTGTGACTGTATAACAAATACTTTACAGACTAAACCATCTCCAAAGACATACACTAGAGAAGAGTCCACTTCCTCAACAAATGGTGCTGGAGAGATTAAATACCCACATGTACAAGAACAAAACTGGATCCCTGCCTCTCATCCTGTACAAAAAGCAATTCAAAATGGCTCAAAGTCCTTAGTGTAAGACCCGACACTTTAAAGGTGTTAAGTAAAACCATAAAAAATAAAATACTTCAAGATATAGGTGCAAGCAAGGGTGGTTTGAAAAGCACAATAGCTCAGGAAATAAAAGCAAGAATTGACAAGTGTGACTGCATAAATTAAAAAGCTTCTGCGTAGCAAAAAGAAAGAAAGAAAGAAAGAAAAAAACAATTGAGAAGAGACAGTCTAGAGACCAGGCAACAAAGTCTTTGCTTGCTGTACATCCGACAGGGGATTAATATCCAGAATACATAAAGAATTCACAAAGCAATTAGGGCTGGAGAGATGGTTCAGCCCTTCAGAGCACTTGCTGTTCTTCCAAAGGACCTTAGTTCTATCCTCAGCACTCACCTTGTGGCTCACAACCATCTGTAACTCCAATTCTCCTAGCATCCATAGAAACACATAGTGAACATATACTCATGCAGGCAAAACATCCATACACATAAAATTTAAATTAAAAGTTAAAAAAACAAAGTTGAAATGATCGACAAACATGTAAATATGTTCAACCTCTTTAGCCACCAGAGAAATACAATTTAAACTACATTGAGATATTGAGATTCCATTTCACTCCAATCAGAACTGATGACATTAAGAAAATAGCCACAAACGCTAGTTTGGGAGTTACACACGGCTCTGGGGATGTAAGTGAGTGCAGCCACTGTGGAAATCAATGTGGAGGTCCCTCCAAAATAACCTAAAAAGAGGACTAAAAAGGCTCAGCAAGTTAAAGGTCTTGCTGCCACACCCAATGACCAGAGTCCCTCATTGGGACCCATATTGTGGAAAGATAGAAAATAGCCCTTTGACCTCTACATATGCACTGTGGTATACACACACACACACACACACACACACACACACACACACGAGGGGGAAGGGAAAAAGGGAGGAAGGCAGGGAGGGAGGGAAGGAGGGAGGGAGGGAAGGTGGATGAGAATCTAGCAGGGACTGGGAGATGGCTCACTACATAAAGTTCAGATGCCTAGCGCCCACACAAAAGGTCTGGAACCCCAGTGCTGGAGAGGCAGAGGCAGGAAGATCATGAGACTTTTTGGCCAGCCACTCAAAAGGAATCAATGACTTTCAGGTTCATCTGAGAGACCCTATCTCAAAAAAATAAGGTGGAGAGCATGGGGGAGATATTCAAGATGATCCTTATATGCCATGGAAGTAGAAATGAGGATGGGTGAGCAAAGGGGACTAGAGAGGGGCGATAGAGGGGGTTGTGGTGAGTAAACACAGTCAAGGCATACAATATCCTTGTATGCAAATTTCTTTATGGAACTTGTCACCTTGAACAATGAACATTCACCAATTTAATCTTTTTCAGCATTCTGAGGCAGAGACAGGTGGATCCCTATGAGTCTGAGACCAGTTTGGTATATAAAGCAAGTTCTAGGCCAGCCATGGCTATATAGTGAGACCTTGTCTCCAAAACTATATAAATAATTCTTTAAAAAGTAGAGGTACAGGAGAAAGGTCTAAGCGACTAAAAGCTACTTGTGCAGGACCCAGGTTTGGTTCCTAGCGCTCACCCAGGGGTACACAACCATCCATAAGTCCAGAGCCAGGGCATCCAACCCCCTCTTTCAGACTCTGCCCATGCTGTGCACGGCAGCAGCAAGAGACCTTACCATCCTCATCACTTTTTGGTTTGCAACTCTCAGTGAGGCAGAGGGGAGGCAGGGTCACGGGACAGCATGCTAAACAGACTGTCATTGTCTTCAGTTCTGTGTTCTCCATGGACTAGACTTTTAAGTTGGGGGGGAAGCACTTTTGTCCCATTTTGTTGATTTTGCTTTGAATTTTATTTTGTCTGATACTAATATCAGAAAGTTTTCTTTCTCACTGACAAGAAATAGATGTGTGTAAACATGGCTAACATGTGATGTGATGATTTCTCACACTGGAAGATTAAGCCAATTTGGATTTCCATCCCTGTGACTGTTTTGAAACAGTTACTGCAGCAGCATAAACAACAGCCACCTTCAGACTTGTTTCTCCTCCTGTCACCCAAGGGGCTTGCCCCCTCTGTGAGGGCACAGGCACATTGACCATCAGAGAGCAGGAGGGGACAGAAGCGTAGGCTGTATTGTTTTTTGTTTGTTTGTGTTTGTTTGTTTTGTTTTGTTTTGTTTTTCGAGACAGGGTTTCTCTGTGGCTTTGGAGCCTGCGCTGGAACTAGCTCTTGTAGACCAGGCTGGTCTCGAACTCACAGAGATCCGCCTGCCTCTGCCTCCCGAGTGCTGGGATTAAAGGCGTGCGCAGCCACTGCCCAGCCGTAGGCTGTATTGTTAATGGATAGCGTCTTACTGTATTTCACTTCTCCTTGTGGTCCTCTCCTTTGAAATACTGATGGAGAAGCTGCAGAGATGACTCAGCAGTGAAAAGCACTTGCTGCTCTCACAAAGGACCTGGGTCAGTTCCTAGTACCATGTCAGATGGCTTACAACCTCTTACAACTCAATCTCCTGAGGATATGACACCCCCTCCTGATTTCTGCTGGCACTGTACACACATGGGAATACACACAGAGGCAGACAGACAGGCACACACACACACATAAATGAAAACTAAAAGTACATCTTTAAAATTAAAATGTAGCCAGGCAGTGGTGGCGCATGATGCCTTTAATCCCAGCACTCGGGAGGCAGAGGCAGGCAGATCTTTGTGAGTTCAAGGCCAGCCTGGTCTACAAGAGCTAGTTCCAGGACAGGCTCCAAAAGTCACAGAGAAACCCTGTCTCAAAAAAAAATAAAATTAAATTAAAATGTAAAAAATACTGCTAGAGCTACAGCAATTTCAACACTCAGCTTCAGGTTCAGCCAGTTCTAACCTGTTTCCATTTATGACAATGGTAGATACCCTGGGGCCACTTCAGCTTTCTCCATGTGCCCTATTTTCCTGGCTTTTTCCTGCTAATTGTGAGTTGAGCTATCTTTCTTCTGGTTTTTTTTTCCATTTTGAAAGTTATATATCCAATTTCTAATAGTTACCCTAATTCTTAAAAATAGGTTACCTAAATTTTTAAAATAGTACATTGCTTATTATAAAAATCTTAAGGCAATATGGGAGAAAAGAAAGAATTAAACTAAAGTCTTACTGAGCAAAAACAAAGAAAAAAATAATTCACTATTTGCTCACATCTGTTGAGCACTATTCCAGATGCCTCCTAAGAAGAGAAAAGAATAAATAAATGCAACTCTTTTTTTGTTTGTTTTTGCTTTTGTTTTTTGAGACAGGGTTTCTCTGTGTAGCTTTGAAACCTATCCTAGAACTCACTCTGTACACTAGGCTGGCCTTGAACTCACAGAGATCCTCCTGCCTCTGCCTCCCAAGTGCTAGGATTAAAGGTGTGTGCCACCACCACCACCAGGCCATAAATGCAATTCTTATATTCTGTGTTATCACAGACTTTGGGTGGAGTCCAGTTGGTAGACTGCTTACAAAACATGGTAATGCACTCCTGTGATCCCAGTACTCAAGTAGTGGAGACAGGAAGGTCAGAAGTTCAAAGTCATCTTCAACTATATGATGAATTCAAGGCCAGCATGGGCACATGTGACTGTTTCCAACAATGAATAAACAAAAAAGTTGCATTGTGCATTATGTAAGATACCTTTAAGAACTTTATAGGTGTTAGAAAGTTGGCTCAGTGTTTAAGAGCACGTGCTAATCTTGAGAAAAACCAACTTCGGTTCCCAGTATCCATATTAGGTGACTGACAATCACCTATGACTCTAGCTCCAGGGAAATCTGGTATCACTGGTCTACATGGACACAGGGACACAAGTGCACATATCTACATAACATATACACACACAATTTTACTTGAAATTAACATCCTTCTTTTTTAATTATCTTGACTTACTTATTTTATTTTATATATTTTATGAATATTTTCATATATATACATATATATGCATGCATCACAAGCATATCTGGCACTTGTAGATCAGAAGAGGGCATTGGATCCCCTAGAATACCACACACACATGCACACACACATACACAAACACATACCAGCCTTCTCTCTCTCTCTCTCTTCTCTCTCTCTCTCTCTCTCTCTCTCTCTCTCTCTCTCTCTCTCTCTCTCTCCACACAAACACATAGCAGCTCTCTAAAAGTCCCAGCAGGGCCTCAGAGATTAGTTCAGTCAGTTAAGTGTTTGAGGACCTGAATTTGATCCCTAACCCACATTTTTAAAATGCCTGCCATAGTGGCTCCTAGCTTATAATCTCAGTGCTAGGGCAGTGGATCCCTGTGGTTAGTGCCAGCCACAAGTTCCTCTGGTCAGTCACAGACTCTGTCTAGAACAAAAGGTGGGTGGTACCTGAGGAACAACACCAGAGACTGACCTCTGACCCCTGCACATATGCAAGATATGTGCCTCCCACATGAACATATAAACACACCACCATCACTGCCACCCAGTAATTTAGAATGGGGAACTAAAAATTTAAAAAGACACAAAGATTAAAGCATTTTCAATTGGAGTTTTACCTCTGAATGAGATGTTTACTCAGGAACTCTGAACTACGTGACATTCAGCACCTACCTCTCCACACTTGGGACTGTGTGGTGGCCACTCCTGAGTACCCATCTCATTCTATAGAAACTGATCCAGTAAACACCTCAACATGCTAGACCACCACCCCTCCCTCACCCCAGTTCCTGGTGGCCCAGCAACCACTGAGAAGCTTCTGCCCTGAAGCTGAAGCTCTGTCCCTGTTGAACCAAATCCATATACTCTAGCCTGAGAAGTCCCCATCCCACTTTCTGTCCCTATGTTTGAGAGCACTAGGGACTCTCAGACTTGGAGCCATGGTGTACATATTCCACTTGGCACGTCTCCAAGGTCCATCCATTTTTCAGGATGCACCAGACTCCCTTCCCTTCTGAGCTGTGGGATGCTGTCATTCAGTGGCTGTCATTTGCTCCACTGGCTCAACAGGCTGTGAATTCTGCTCCTATGACTGCGAATGCACAGACTGTTTACGTCTGTGCTCTCAATTATTTTAAGGATAGTGGAAACCCAGAAATGAACTTGCTAGTGATCTTGATGATGTTAGTGACCTCCATGCAACTCTTAAACAACAGTTGTACACTGCGAATTTGGTGACACGCACAGGGGCCACCATCATCTCCTCCCCCACCACGAGATCTATTCTAGTTTTTATTTCCATTTCCCCTGTGATTAATAGTATTGAGCATCCTCTGTGTTATTGGACACTTGTTTATCTCCTCCAATGAAATGCTTGGTCAGCTCCTTTGCTTGTACTTTAATTGTGTGGGTTTTTCTGTTGTTGGGTTGTAGTATTTTATATATTCAGAACATTAATCTCCCATCAGCTATCTCACAGCATATACATTACCCTTCTCACTCTTTTAATAGTGTTCCTTGATGCACAGAAGTGTTTTTTGTTTGTTTGTTTGTTTCAATGATATCCAATTTGCCTGCTTTACCTTTTTTTTTCTTTGTCTTTTGTGCCCTATCTAGGAACTCATTGTCCAAATAAAATGGCTTTTTAACCTCTGTTTTCTTCCTAGAGTCTTGGTTCTCATGTTTGGTCTTTGTATCATTTTGGTTTATTTTACATATGGCTCTAGGTGAGAGCTGGGCTTCATTCTTTTATATGCAGATAGTTATGTCCCCAGTGAACTGTTCAACAGACTGTCCTCTCATCACTCAGTGGTCTACACCACTCTGCCCAAAGTCATTTGATCATGTATGTGACGCTGTCTTCTGGGACCTTCTGCTCTACTCCTTTGGTAGCTGTCTCTTTGTTTAACATGTGTTAGCTTTCTGTTATTGTCACAACATACCCGAGATAGGATTTGTTTTGATTAACAGTTCAAGGGTTCAGTCCATGCTTCATGGGCACCATTGCTTTTGAACCTGTGATAACACAACCCATCATGACAGGCACCTGTGAGGAAGGAAACTCCTCGTGGCAACTGAGAAGCAAGGCAGGATCAAGAGAAGCCAAGGATGCCTCCAAAGGGCCTGATGACCTGAAGTCCTCCCTACAGATGCCAACATATACGTCAACCAACTCTCTTTTTTACTGGGTGTTTCAGCTCTTCAGAGTCCCTTGAGATTCTAAATTTTTAGAATGGGATTTTTTTCTTTTTTCTAGTTAGGCTAGGCTTTTGTTTTGTTCTGTTTTGTTTTTTGGTTCACCGGTTGGATTGGATTGGGGTTTTTGTTTTTCAGTAAAAAATAACCCATTGAGACTTTAAGAGAAAAGATACAGAATCTGCGATGGTCTTGGATAATATTGATGTCTTAATTAACTGAACCCATTATAGTTAAGATGTCAATAAGGATGGGATATCTTTCTGTTTACTTATTTTTTAAAAGGGCTTTGAATTTCTCACTGTACAATTCTTTCTTTTTTTGGTATAGTTAAAATCTAAGAATTTTGTTTTTATCATGTTACCACAAAAGATTTTTCTCTAATTTATTTTCTTACTGTCTGTCAGTGTATAAGAAGTAGCTGGTTTTGTGTGCTGACTTTGTATTGTGCGATTGTGCTGTATACACTTATTAGATCTAACAGATTTTTGTAGAGTTTTAGGAATTTTTCTACATATTTCGTGACCTCAAGAGGAAACTTTCCATCTCCCACCATCGAGTATGTTTGCTGTATGTAGGATTTTCATATATAGCTCTAATTGTGCTGAGGTATTTTCATTCTGCTCCTAGTTTGTGGGGGTTTTTGTTGTTGTTGTTTTTATCACCTTTTGTATTTTATCAAAGACTTCTCCTCTATCATCTGGCTTCTTTCCTTCACTCTGTTAATAGGGTCTATCACATTGACCAAAGTTCATTTGTCAAACCATCCTTTCTTTCATTCATAAATCTCACTAAGTCCTAATGGCTAGCATTCTTTGAACACACTGCTAGATTTTTGGTGTGAGCCTCCTATTTATATTTCACTTATGCATTTGGCCATTTGGAAATATGAATAATTGCAAGTGAAATTTTATTTTGCAGCTTCTGCATATCAGAAAGAGCTATCTCAGGGACCTTGGACTTACAGCCATGTGGGGTCTGATGAATACATTGGGGTGGGTTCTATGCATGAGAAACATGACAGTGAAGTCATTGTGTGCTAGTCAGGAAAGTTCAGTATGACAACAACAGACCAGCAGGTCCCCAAAGCTACTTTCTATTATACTTGGACACAACAGAGCATCTCCTAGAGATCATCAACAGAGATGTCTAGGGTTCAGTAAAGGGGCTTCATAAATGTTGGGAGCACCACTTCTATCCTGGCCCTTGAACTCTGAATAGTCTCCTGGATTCTTTGCCTCTCTGTCTGGATAAAAGAGATCTATCTCATTACAGCTTTAGAGCCTTGTAGAAGATGAAGGAATCACAGACAGAAGGAACCAGTTTCCCGATTCATGACGGGCAGAAGAACAATCAGGTCCTATGCTGTGTTCAACAGCTTGCACGCCTGGGATCTGGGGTGAGAGGAGGTCCCTAGTATGATCATTGGAGTCACTGAGCGATGCATTCAGAGCCATCTATCTCCAGAACCTGAAGCACACTCCTTCAGAACCCTTCTGTCCTGATGTCTCCCTGCACATAACCAACTTAGCTCTTCTGTTTGAAGCCTCCATTTAGGATGTGTTCCTCTCAGAGCTATCAGACTGAGCAACTGTCCCCCTCCTGGACCCTGTTACACACCACTCAGCACTGCAGCCCTTGTCTTGCAGGACCAGGATCACATATCTGCTTTCCTGTTCTCTCTGTCAGACTGAACCCTGTGGAAGCATGGAGAAACCATCTTCTTTCCATTTGGGCTCCTGTTTCCATGAAGACTGAAATCTCATGAGTGATGCTCCCTCAGTTGCCAACTCTTCTAAATCAAGAGCTCAACAGGGACACTGGTCAGTGAGTTCTGTCTTCAAAGACTAACTCTTCTCAGTGTTATCACCATGGACACACACAAAGAACAGTATTGTAAGACTGTCACCTTTTTTCCCAAAAAAGTGGATGGTTTTGCACACTGTCTATGCACCTGAGTGACATTCTAGGGGCAGAGAGATGAGAAGTATCAGCACTGAGAGTCACACTGGGAAATGATAGAGCAGAAGTCAGTCCAGGTGCCAGGGCAGCAACTCTGCAGAGAAAACCTTGCTGTGTCCAGTGGTACAGGCAGGAGGTGAATCAGAACCCAGACAGCTCTGAAACAGATGAGCTTTTCTAATGACCCCACCAACACATGCTCTCTACCCAAATGTGGCCCTGAGCTCTGCTGAACACCTCCAGGAACTCATGAGCCCCTTAGTCAAGTTGCACAACAGTCACCTAAAACCCTCAGTCAATCTAAGCAAAGTTAATTGCTGGCTTTGTGCCAGACATAGAGAAGTTTAGACATTCCTGAAGCCTCTAGACCTCAAAAGAGGAATCTATCTGGAGCAGAGATGACCAGGCAGGGTGAGTGAACACACTTGTCAGAGAAAAATGGACACTGCAATCTACCTGAGGAGAGGGCATTAGAAGGGAAGGAACCTCGCATCTGGGGAGAAGCAAGAGTGATGCTGGGGACTCATTTCAAAATTTGTGGGCCTGGTGCCCCTACAGGCCTGGTGCCCCTCTCCTGCCTACTGTGGATGAATGTGGGGATGCATACCTGCTATGACAGGGACCTGCAGAGCCTCAAGAAATGCCAGCAGCTGCTTCCCCAGAGATGCCTCTTCACCATGGGCATCTGTACTCTAGAGGAGGGCCTGGTGTGGGAAGGAGCTTGCCAGAGCTGACAAAGAAGAAGCAATGACTTCTCTTTGTTCCATCTCAGAAGCACCTCTCACAACTGATATTCTTACTGTCAGGGTAATGTAAAGAATCTATGGGTCCCCTCGCACACCTTGCTCTGACTTACAACACCCACACAGCCTTCCCTTCATGGTGATTCCCAAAATTCCAGCTGTGGGCCCTCAGGTGCACAGGCTCATTTGCAGTCCTCAGAAGCTGCAACCACATTTGAGAATTGTAGCTCATTGCTGAGAAAGGTCTGCCCTCTGCTGGTCTATGGGCATTTCAGGCAAAAGAAAACCAAGCTTCTTTTTCCCTGTGGTGACCTCAGCATGATCCCTAATCTCTGGCAGACACAGTTTCTTGAAGGATGGACATCCACACAACACTCAGACCTAAGCAAGAATGGACAGATGGGTGTGAGAGCAGAGGAGTGGCCTCTGCAGGACCCTGTCACCACCATGATTCCAGAGACACCACTGAGATCTGGCGCTGCCTCCCTGGCCCTCCTTGGAGAGAATCCCCTTCCTACTACCAGGTATGAAAATGTGACTCTTGACCTTTGCCCACCCCAACCCAACCCACCCACTGCATGACTTTATTGCAAAATACATATAAGTGCAACCAATGCAATACATGAAGACAGGCTTACTGCCCATGACAGGGCAGGCCTCCAGAGGTCAGATCTAGGTGAAGAATGTCCAACCTTGAGGTTCTCAAGGGAGGGAGGGAGGGCAGGGGGAAGCCCCTGTAAGAATCAAGTGATCACCGGGAATAGGAGGAGGGAAGGGAGTGGGAACTTGGACTGGTATGTATAATGAAAAAATATAGTTTTCTCTCTTTTAAAAAAAGAAAAAGAGGGCTGGAGAGATGTCTCAGTCGTTAAGAGCACTGACTGTTCTTCCACAGGTCCTGAGTTTGATTCCCAGCAACCACATGGTAGCTCACAACCATCTATGAGATCTGGTCCCCTCTTCTGGGGTGCATACATAATAAATAAATAAATCTTAAAAAAAAGAAAAGAAAGAATGTGGATAATAAATATTAATTAAATAAATTATAGTATCATTTAAAAAAAAAAGAATCAAGTGACCAATTCTGGAATCAGAAAGTGAATCTACCTAACGCAGTCAGGTGCGCTGTCCGTGGTGCTGACCAGTCCTGCTCAGATGTGACTAGGTATTTGCTCAACACTGGGGTACAATATTGGGGGCATCTCACATTGGTCTTGGATGTAGAAGACATGACCAGGTTGGAAGCAGGGAGCCCTTCAAAGGCCAAGGTGGATGGACAGGACTTACGGTACCATCCATCACACAAACTTCAGACTCCTGACCATTCTGGGGTCCAGAGGCCAAAGGGTCAAAGTAGGCTCAAGGGTCCCATCCTGTCTGGTATCTGAATGTCTCTAGAATATCACCATTAAGTGATCAACACACTTCCTGGTTACTGGGTGCTTTCCTGCTTGGGCACTATGCTCCAGATAGTAGTGACACAAGCTGGAGAGAAAAAGGATGGGATTCTGGTTTGTCAGAGAAAGTGTGGAAGGATGTGAGGTGAGCATCTCAGAACAGTGGCAGGATAAAGCCATGACAGCAACCTAAGGTCAGAATGCTGCAACTGACTCCCATGAAAGAATGCATTTCTGGGACCCAAGAATTGCCATAATCAGCAGGCATTCCTGCATTCCTGTGAATCTCTCTCTCTGTGTGTGTCTTTCTCTGTCTCTGTCTCTGTCTCTCTCTTACACACACACACACACACACACACACACACAGGCTGACAGTTAGCCGTGTCAGGCAGTACCCAAGCACGTTGAAAATGAAGACCATGTCGCTGGGCCCTCCTGGGCTGCTACTTCTGCAGCCCCAAGGTCACACATCCTGATCCCAAAGCATCTGGGGGACTGCTGCTGATTCCGCTGGGAATAGTTCACAGCTGTGTGTCTATATCAGCAAGCAGCTTCTGGCAAGCCTGGTTATTCATATCCTCTTCCCAAACAGAGATATAAGGAAGTGTGTTGGCAATTTTGACTTTATTTCATAAAACACAGGATGAGGCCTCATGGGGGTGGGTTTCTGAATAGACTCAGATTACAGATCTGAAAAGTTGCACTCTCTTTCTGCTGTAAGTATCGCTTAGAGTAAATGCCTTGTTTTGTCAAAAGACACTGTGCGTTGATAAATCTCTTCACCTCTAACTCCTGGTAGGGACCCCACCTGCAGGAAGCACTTGCCTCTCAGTGGAACATCCTCTGATCCTGTGGTCTGATGTAGGTGGGTCCCCAAGTCACAGGAAGTAGGCACCAGTCATAACTCTAAGCAGCCACCATTGGAGTGCATGGGGTGAGGGTCATGTGGTGATGGGGGCCTCCCACAGTAAGCCTGGCCCTCCTCCTGGGCTCCTGAAAAAGACAGCAGCAAGTCTCCACCTCTAAAGAAATACACCCTGCCACTTAGCTTTTCTGCCTCTGTTGAATCCTCAAACCATTCTTAAGAGGTTAGAGGAGCCAGGCAGTGGTGGCGCACACCTTTAATCCCAGCACTTGGGAGGCAGAGGCAGGTGGATCTCTGTGAGTTCGAGGCTGGTGTGGTCTATGAAGCAAGTTCCAGGACAGCTGGAGCTGTTACACAGAGAAACTCTATATCGAAAAACAAACAAACAAAAAAGTTAGGAGTACATCGTACACATCCCTGATGAGCAGTGACCCAACTGCCTGTACCCTCACCAGGAGGCTCCAATCTTCCAGGTTGGGAAGGCTCCTCATTGGGACCCTGGAACCATGAGATGCACATACACACCCCTCAGCCTTAAAAGACCATCTGAGGTACCCAGGACCTATGACTTCTGCCTGGAGCACCTTTTCTCCAACCTTGAGAAGTTTTTTGGTTTTGTGTTAGTGACCTCCATGAAGCCTTCTTTGGTCATCCTGATCACTTCAATCACCCTGCAGGCCCCACCTCACCTGTTTCCACCCTAGGATCCATGTGCTGCCATCACTCTGTCCTGAGTTAGGGACCCCCTGTAAGCCCTGGGCCCAACAGTATCCAGAAAGCTCTGTAGAGGACAGCAGCCCAGAGAAGACCTCCCAGAGACAAGGACAGTCAGAATCAGAGTGGTTACCACACCAAATGTGAACACAGGAAAGGCCGTTCGCTGACACTGGATAGATAGATAGGATCAATGTTTAGAGTGAGCAAGGGACTTTCCCAGGACCATGGGGCCATCAGTATCCAGGTCAGGGTCTGAAAGTACACCCTTTAGCAGCTCTGAGAGAGCTTGATCAACCCCACCCAGTCCCACTCCAGACTCCACGTCCCCACCCCTGCAGGCCTATGGTTGTATAGTGTCTGACTATCATCATCACCCACTTTTCAGTCCTAAAACATGCAGGGGCTGAGGCCTCTCTCCCTCCCAGGTCAGAACAGAGCATCCGTGCCCTCGATTCATCCTCCTGAGCATCTTCACCATGAAGCACTGTGAGTTTGACTCCAGCCTAGTATACAAAGCAAGTTCCAGGACAAGCAAGGCCACACAGAGAAACCCTGTCTCAGAGGAAAACACACACATACACCCACATAAAAACAAGAAATCATTACCTAATCCAAGGTTGGGAAGACTTATGTTACCTTCTATGATTTTTCAGAGTTTTACTTCTTTCAGTCAGATCTTTGATCTACCGTGATTTAATTTTTATGTGATGTGAGATAAAGATCCAGATTTACTCTTTTGTGTGTGAATATCTCTCTGTCTCAATAGTATTTAGTGAAAAGTAATTTCTTTCCCCCAGTAATGGTTTTAGTACCTCTGTCAAAAAGCAACCAACAGTCTCGGGAGATGGCTCCAAAGGTAAGAGCTCTTCCTACAAGAGTGTGAAGATCCGAGTTTGGATCCCTGCATCCATGTAAAAAAGTCTGCCATGCCACTTATACTTGTAACCCCAAAGATGAGTGAAGTGGAGACAGGAGGATTGTTGTGGCTTGCAGGTTACAAGCCTAGCAAAAGAAAACCAGTAAGCTCTGGATTCATGAAAGGCTCTGTCTTAAGGTAAAGAGATATAGATAGATAGATAGATAGATAGATAGATAGATAGATAGATAGATAGATAGATAGATAGATAGATGATAAATGACAGATAGATAGTAGATAGTAGATAGATGATGATAGACAATAGATTGTAGATAGATAGATGATAGACAATAGATAGATAGATAGATAGATAGATAGATAGATAGATAGATAGACAGACAGACAGACAGACAGACAGCAGGACACCAAATGTCATCCCCTGGCCTCCTCAGGTGCATGTATGGATGTGTGCTTCCACATAGTACATTACAAAATAAGAAAGTGTGAGCCCTTCGACTCTATGCATTTCCAAGATTGCTTTGGCTCTCAAGTTGAAGTTCTTATTCGTTTTTCATTTTTCCTGTGTGTGTGTGTGTGTGTGTGTGTGTGTGGTGTACACATGTGTATGCAAGTTTTCCCATGTGCATGAGTGCACATGTGTCTATGGGGGTGCAAGTGCAGTCTGTGTATTTGTGTGTAGAAGACTGAAATTGATGTCAGGAATCTTTCTTGTTCTTCCAAATTATTCACTGAGGCAGTCCCTCAATCAAACCCAGAGCTCACTGATATGGCTGGTCTTCTCAGGCGGCTCGCTTTGAGAGTCCCTTGTCTCCATTTCCCCAAGACAGAACTGCAGGTTGGCTGCCCACCATGCCCATCTTGCATTTACATGGATCTCTAGGGTTCAGAATTTCATTTCTCATTCTTGGATGGCAAGTGATGTAATCGCTGAGCCCACGCATCTCTCCAGCCCACATATTAATTTTAGAATGGATTTTTCTATTTTGCCTACAAAGCAAAGCTTTGGTTTTGATAGGGACTGAGCTGACTGTGGAGGCCAACTGGGAGAGTATTAAACAATATTGACAACATTAAAGCCTGTGATCCATGACCTTAGGATGTCTTTCCATCTGCTTAGGTGGAATTTAATTCCTTTCAACAATGTTTTGAAGTTTTCAGGGTATACACTTCACGCTTCTCTTGCTGAACTTATACCTAATAAGTCCCATCTTTCATTCCTTATCCTGGGAATCTGAGCCCTCTCTTAGTCTAGCTAAAGGCTTGTTGAGTCTATGAGCCTTGTGAAAAACTAATTTCTGACCATCGACTTTTTGTGTTGTTTCCTGTTTTCTTCTCCCCACTCCACCTCATCCTTACTTTTCCTTTCCTTCTGCTTGTTTTGGTTTTAGTCTCTGCTTCCCCTTTCTCCTCTTCAGCTGGAGCACTACCGCAGCTGCATGCTGCACATCTGGGCATTCTATCTCCATCTGTCTCGGATGCTTCCCTCTTGAAGTCCTCTCTGAATCCTAGGGGTGTACCATGCTTCAAATCACAAGCTTAGACCATGCCACCCTATAATGGTCACCCACAGCTCTCAGCTTAGCATGCACCTGGAGTATGTTTGTGCCCTGCCCTAAAAATAACCCCAGGAAAGCTGTCACACTGGAGGGTCAGGAGGAGAGTCCCTTCCTGACCAGATGAGAAAAATGAAAATTGGCAATGTTCCACGTCCCACCTAGAAGCGCCGGTGAAGAGCGGAGTGTGGATATCTGGGTGCTCCTGAAGAGCAGAGCAGTGGTACAGAGCACCCAAGGGCAGGTCTTGGCTGAGCTGGGCCTTGCAAGACCATAAATCACCTGCACATGCAAGTGGAGACATAAGCCACAGCTCGTTCCCCTCACGCAGCCATTAATGAATAAACTAGAGGCACATTTATTAACACGGATGAATCCCCAAATCATCACACTGCTCAGAGGGAAAGAAGGTGAGGAAGGAATCAGGCAATGTGATCCCATTTATGCAAATTTTTATAGCACACAAAACAACATTATATATTATTTATGGATCAATCCACACCTCTGAAAGGCATGCAGAAAAGGACACACCACACTTCAGAAGGGCAGTCAGCATAAAGGGAAGTAGATGGAGAATGGGCTGAGGCTTTGCCTCTAGGGTTCAGTTCTTCCCAGAAAAATGAGGTCATCTGACCCATCACCACATCTGGAGTTCCGAGGCTAGCCTTCTCTGCACTGAGGCTGGCCCACACCTCTCAAGCACAGAACACGGTCCTTGGCTTCAGTTAAATGCAGACCGATAGGGCTCTTACAGTGAGCCCAGAACTGCAGACTGGAGCATTTAACAGAAACATCCACAGCTCCCCAAATGTCCAACTGGCCTCTACAAATATATGCAAGTCACCCTAGTTTTTTCTGACAGAGAGGAAAGTTCCCAGTGACTCCTGATCAGAAAATTAGAACGAAGGGCTCAGGAGACTCCCTGAAGGCCAGAGATGGAAGTGAGGAACCAGAGTGAGAACTGGGGAAACAGTATGGGGATGGGGAACCCAGGTGAAGATGGGGAACCAGAATAGGGAGAGGAGGCCAGGATGAGGATAAGGGTTCAAGGTGGGGTTGGAGAGCCAGGGTTGGGGATGAGGATTGTTGCTAAAATTCCTCCTCCCCATGGGGAGACATGTATTCCTTCTTCTAAGGTCCCAACAACAAACTGGGCTTCTTCACAGAGCATAGGTGAGGGGTGACTTACTAGAGTATAGGTACCCCTCCAAAGTCTTTAAGCAGAAGCCATGCTGGCTTTCCCATAGCCACATAAATGGAGGGTCCTCCCCTACTCTTCCTGGCCTGTATGCTCTAACCCCCTCACCAGGTCACCTGCTATTAGGGTGTCCACATGAAGGTGAGGGTCTCCTTGCCTATCTCTGAGGGGATGTACAGAGTCAACAAGCCCAGGTGGGATGATTTTTTATAAGAGGGCATGACTGAACTCTCCAAGATGGTGACTGTTGTGACTGTTTAGCTCAGAGAATAATCCTGTACAACAGGGATGCAGAGTGAAGATGGGGGGATGACTCAGATAAGTAGCGGGGAGGATGGGGGAATGAGGGTGGGGATGGGGATCCAGGGTAGGGATGGGGACCAGGGTGAAGATAAGGAACCAGGGTCAGGAGGAGTACCAGGGTGCAGAGTGAAAGCCAGGTTGGAAGTGTTCCAGTCCTTCATCTGTGGTGCAGGACAAAGCCGGATGCCTGCCATGGATGGAGCTGCTCTACAATGTCATTTGTTCCCACAAGAGGTCAGAGATCTACAACTCAAAACCACCTGATGGGTGGCCCAAGACAGAATTCCTGACTACTGCCAGGACTGTGTGTATCTAGTGTCAAATGGTCCACTGACCTTCGAAAAGGGGCAGCCTGGAGCCCTAAGACCAAGTGTAGGTTAGAAAGATTAGTACAACCTTACATTTTAAAATCTGACTTTCAAGCTAGACAGTGGTGGCGCAGATCTTTAATCTCAGCACTCGAGAGGCAGAGACAGGCAGATCTCTGTAAATTCTACACAGCAAGTTTCAGAATAGCCAAAGATACCTAAAGAAACCTTGTCTCAGAAATGTGTCCCTATCCTGACTATAGATTAGACAAGTAGAAAGGGTCAGACAGTGCAGAGCCAGGACGGGAGGCAGATCAGTGTCCTTCCCAAGCCTCCACATGCACACAGGGGTGCCTTGAGGACTATGTCCAACCCAATCTCATCCAGAAGTGGAGTCCCTCAACCCACACACATGCTCAGCTCCTTGCTGTAGAAGTTATATCCACCCCAGTGGTTTCCCCATACCTCCAAGAAGTCTGGCAGACACCGACTTCCTGATGGGTCCTGTACAGTATGGTCCGTAGTGTCCCCGCACCCGCTTTTAGAGTCATTTCCAGTTCCAGGACTTCTCAGGATTCTGTCTGAAATTACTAACGAAATTTTTCTGTTATGTTTGACGCTTTTCCCACCTCCGCTCTCGGAGGGCAACAGAGCCCCCTGGCGGCACCAGACTCCATGGATTTGACAAAAAGAAGTTTCCATAGCTAAAAGGGACTAGAGGAGGAGAGTTAGAGGTCGGGCAGAGTGGGCTGAGGTGGGCTAGAAAAGTGGGTGGGACAGAGACAGAATGGAGGGAAGCAGGACGGAGTCGGAGGAGAGGAGAGATGTGGAAGAGAGATGGGATTGGCGGAAGGACCGGATCAAAGTGGAGAAAGAACAAAGGGAAGGAGCCAGGCAGAGAATGGGGGTCTGGAGGACAGGGAGACGGTGGAGCGGGAGGAGAGAGATGGAAATCTAACAGTCTGTGGTGGGATATGTAGGAGCACCACCTGCGCCCTGTAGATGCCCAGAAAGACTGTGGGACCCTCAGGCCCACAATGACCCCGAGAGTAGGAAGGAATGGTCATGTGACCAAGTGACGCAGGGCTGGACCTAGGGGCCAAGGGAAGGGGAGTGTGAGAGAGAGGAAAGGAGGATAGCTACACACACACACACACACACACACACACACACACCGTCAGCTCTTGATAGTCTCTGGTGTGTCGTTCCTGCAAGTGCACCGCTTTCCCTAGTCGCTTTCAAAGCAGCGCTGCAAAATAAAATTCAAGATCATCTTTTTAAGTCACACTTTCTTTTAAGCAGAGCTAACTTCTACTCATAAAAATCACGGCTTATCTACTGCAAAGCCTTCTTTAAAGATGCTAGACAGTTTCTGATATCGCTGGGAATTATATGGCTGGAAGTTAAACGGCCCCTGTAACCTGGGACACAGCTCAGGTTTCGGGTCAGAGCCGAGAGTGAAAGGGGCTCCAGTCACATCCTCAGGACCACTCTCAACACACAGAAGGCGTTTAAGTAATTCCTTGGCTGCCCATACCATCCTGAAAATCTCTAGTCTGTGAAGTATTAGAATCCACGGTGGGGAACTCCCTAGCTAGTCATGGAGTGCTTGGCCAGAGATCCACAATGCACACAGAGCTGTTCAGCGGCACATTTAACGCTGAAGGAATGCCTGGACAGCCTGTCTCTGCACTGCGGTGCGCTTCCTCCTACAGGACTAGGATGCATTGGACTCTGGCTCACAGATGAACAAGTGGGTTGACCTGAGGGGAGGCCACGTCTCCAATGCTGGAGAGACCTGAGCTACCCACACAGCCCTGGCCCAGATGCCCGCTGCCACTTCCACCTCTTCCTTGGTGGTTGGAATATGAGCGGCTGAAGGGAACAAGAAGCCCTGGCCACTGCATCTGGTGAGAAAGGGCAAAGGACGCCCTTCAGAACCATGATGGGGGTGATGACTAGGGTCCCCCAGTGTGCCGTTCCTGCGAAGGGTGGCCGCTGGGCCAAGAAGGGCAGGCCAGTGGTCATCTGGCTTTCTCCTTTTCCCTCTTTATTGTCAGTCCAGCCCCTAGGATGCTCCTCTCCCTCAGTTAAACCTCTCTTGAAACACCCTCAACAGATATGTCCAACGTGTGGCTCCTTGGTGACTCCAAACCGAAACACATAATGCTAGGCTTCCTGCTGTGTTCTTCTCCCACGGAAGCTGATTTGGTTAGAGACTTTTGGCTTAGAATCAATCTATCATTTCTACACACAGCAAAGGTAGGGGAATTTGCTAACCTCAGAAAGGGTTGTTTTCTAACTAGATTCATTCACAATCTGACTAAAAGCCTTCTTTTCTAGTGGCTTTTCCCACCATCTGTGTAGATGGCCAGACTATGTGTGCATGAATATGGTAATTCTTCTCACCTTCCCATCTGCTGCCTGTCAATCAAGCTCCTTGCCTAACTGCCTGTGTAACTATCCCTGTGTTGAAGTGATATCTACTCTTGATATCTCTCTCTCTCTCTCTCTCTCTCTCTCTCTTTCTCTCTCTCTCTCTCTCTCTCTCTCTCAAAGGCACAAGGATGTAAATATCCTTGAAGAGTTAGTCAAGCTTCCTCCTGTCACTGGTTCTCTATAGGATTTTAGGAATGGAGTATGTTAAACTGGGTGCAATGGCACATGCCTTTAATCTCAGCACTTGGAAGGCAGAGGCAGGCAGATCTCTATGAGTTCCAGGTCACCCTGGTCTGCAGAGTGAGTTCCAGGTCACACAGGCTACATAGTGAGACCATGTTTCAAATACATAAAATAAAAAGTCTGACCAGGCAGTGGTAGCACACACCTTTAATCCCAGCACTCCGGAGGCAGAGGCAGGTGGATCTTTGTGAGTTTGAGGCCAGCTTGGTCTACAGAGCA
>JAQHUG010000413.1:442694-503340 GCA_028555095.1 Dicrostonyx torquatus
AGTTCCAGGCTATCCGGGGCTAAATAGTAAGAAACTGTCCTTAAAAAGAAAACTGGGACAGCATATATGATTTAGCAGTTAGGGGTCCAGTTGTCCTGCTATCCTCACATTCCCAGGGTTCCCGGCGAGCTATTTGGAGAGTTCCTGAATGCTCAGGCAGGGGCCGTTCACCAAGGGCCTTCCACACTGACACAGGTAGATACTGTCATCCACCTGGGCTTGGGAGCGACTGTGTCTCCCTAAGGACTCCCACCTATGGCCCCCTGGGATGGCTCTCTAAGAGTTATGAAGCTAGCCCCCAACACAAAGGAAGATGGGCACACTGGCATCGAGAAGGGATATAAGATAACCACTAGCCAGGACTAGCTGAGCAGGTCAGACAAGACAAAATGAGCCCAGGAGCCAGGTCCAGCAAGCCTCCATAGAAGGCCATAGAAGGGGATCATCCTTGGAGAGCACAGCTAAGTGAGCCACACACCTAGGGCAGGACAAGTGCTAGTCACACCAACCCCATCTCCGGCTGACACAGGAAGCAAAACAGTTGCACCCACAGGGATTGAGAAGACACTGGCCAGGGACAAAAACAAGAGATGCAACAAGATGAGAGGCTCAGAAACAAAGGCTCCCTTAGAGAGGGGCCAAGTGTAGGAAGGAACCACAGGGCCAACCCTGATTTGCTGTACCCAAGCACAGCTAGGGAGCTGCAAGACTGAGTTCTCAAAATTTTCTGGCCTAAACATGTCCCTAGAGACATGAAGATGTAGATACGGTAGGCCCTACCTCTTGCTGCCCAAGCCCCAGGTCTTGCCCAGGGCAGGACTTATCAGAAGGACTTTCATTAATCCTGTCCTCTCCCAGCAAAATCAGTTCCCAAATCTCTGTGGCCCTGGTTTTCTAACCTACCCACATTGCCATCTTCTTGAAGCTGGGGAGAACCCCAACACAGAGGAATGATCAGGCCGGCTAGAGAGCCAGTCAGGGACAGGGATGCTGAGGGTTTGCATAAAGCACCCAGAGACTATGTGCCCCTCCCCTGGACCTCCACAGCAACATTCCAAGGGAAGGCCCTTGCACCTTCCCTAGCATCACCATCCAGCCCAGCCATGAAGCGCGAGAGTTCAGAAATGCGAAGCGTGCCAGTCCTCCGCTGTCGCACCTGAAACTGGGCAGGAAACACTGATTTCTAGCCCTTTAGACTAAATAAAGAAATCCACTGTAGCTCCAAAGGCGGCTAGCTGGTACCACTGAGGGAGGGGTCTGGCAGGCTCACCTGCCTGCACCTGAGCCCTCTATCTCCAGGCTTCCTCCTGTTTTCTCATTAATCTTCGACCTGGGGGATATTCCCACAGCCACACCAGAGCTTCACTTGGCACCGCTGGGGAATCAGTCTTTCGGAGTCTCCTGGGTACACGGGCAGATACGGAGATGAGGCTGTGGCACTCACCAAGTTCTACTTAAATGACAAGTTTTTAAGGCCAGCCACTGGGCTACACCATAGCTCTCCTGCAGGTCAAGCTTGGGTGGTGCACAGAGAACAGCCAGCCAGCTTAGCACTGCCTCAAGGCCTGGGTTCATCTCACTGCCAATACTCACTCTTGCTTCCCCACCAGCTCTGCTTGAGAGGCTCAGCTGGAGCGTTCAGCAGGGGACATAGTTGGGCAAATCTTCCCCAGGACTCAGCCACACTAGCACAGAACCCAGGTACCTCTGGAGCAAGGCTTATGGCATATCGCTGTTGCCATGCTGCAGAGTGCTTTCCTGGTAGTCCCACCTGGCGAGAAGAGGCTCTGGGCCTAAGGGCTGGTGTAGTGATAATTTGTTTGTAATCTAACAAATGAAGATGGCCTGAAGATCAGAGTGCAGAGCTAAGCCACCATAGAGGCCAGGCAGTTGGTGGCACACACCTTTCTTTAATCCCAGCACTCAGGAGACAGAGGCAGAGGGATCTCTGTGAGCTCAAGGCCTGAGCTACACAAGAAACAGAGAAACAAAGCTCACACAAAGGTGATCCCATTGGGATCCCATGCCTGTAACCCCAGCATTAGGGAGGCAGAGACAGGAGTGATAAAGCTGGAGGAGACCGGAGCTAAAGGCAATCTGAGGATTCAGAGAGACAGATGCAGTCTGAGGATTCATGGAGACAGGATTACCTCTGTGATCTGAGCATTGGTAGAGGTAAGAACTCTCTAGTGGTTGGCTATTCTGCTTCTCTGAGCATTAACCCTTATATTTATTTGACTCTGGGTTTTTATTAAGACCAAGTAAAATTTGTGCTACAGGCTGGCATTTCACTGTAATGACAGAGGTGTATACAATGAATGACATGGCAGAAGGCATCTGTCCTTTTGTCGCTGAGATACCACAGAGTATCCAGAGTCCAGTCCAGCTGCCAGCTCATCCCTGACTACCAGACATATCCAACCCGTGGTGGCTGACCCTTAGGGTCAGCTCTCAGGACTACATGAAGCAATCTCCTCAGCTTTTCTGTGGTAGGACAGTGACCACCCTACTCCTCACATTCTTCCGATGCCTCTTAATCAGAACTACAAATTAAATGGCATCTTCTCCACGGGGCTGTACTCATCTCTACTGCAGGACTGAGGCGGAACATTTTCTGTTTGAAGCTATTAACTTCTGCAATGATGATGCCGACATTCAGAAGTGTAAGGTGGCGAAGTCCCAAGTCCAGCGCCCACGTGGGCTTCATCTGTGGCAGCTTTCTTCTCTGTTCTGGGGTTCCTCACTTTTAGGCCCAGAACTCTAAACTGAGTGTCCACCACCTCATACTCCCAAATGCCCATGTCATCATCTAGGAACCCCTGGCCAGCAGTCTGCAGGGAGGAGAGTAGCTGGGGTGACCGAGTCATAAACTGTTAATCCAGAGTTTCAGAAAACGGCAGGATCTGAGAACTTCTAAGAAGCCTTGGTGGGTCCCTTGTCAGCTTTCTGGAAGCCCACTGACCAGTATGGAGGAAGGAAACTTCCCAGAGCCACAAGAAGAGCCAAAGCTCTGCTTCACCATGAACTTCATCTATGCTACACCAACTAAGAACAAGTTAAATATACTGAACTGGGTCATAGGTGACTGGCCTCAAAGCATTTGACCCTGGGTCCACTGTCAGTTGTCCCTCCTGCTGTAAGATATCCACAAAGTCATTGGTTTTTTGTTTTCATTTTTTTGGTTTTTCAAGACAGTGTTTCTCTGTATTAGTCCTAGTTATCCTAGAACTAGTTCTTGTAGACCAGGCTGGCCTTGAACTCAGAGATCCACCTACCTCTGCCTCTCGAGGGACCACCACTGCCCTGCTTTTTGTTTTCCTTGTTTTTCAACCATTTGAAATTTAAAGAAAAACAACTGTGGGTTTAAGGTGTAAATGTTTCTATCACAAACAAGCGTCCAGGCCCACAGGGAGGTTCTACATCACGACTGCAGGCACAGGGCCATTGTCTCGTGGCTCTGTCACGCTAAGTGTGGTGGGAAATGGCTGCTCCAGGTCATCCACCACCAGAAGGGCAAGAGCAACACAGCTCAACATTTCCTGAAGTCACACCTCCAATCCCTCCACTGGCTTGATCTTGACTTCCTGCCTATCAGGTGGGGCTTTGCAACAAGGGTATGCTATTGAGATGAGGCCACAACCAACAATTTTGTTTGTAGTCAGTTTGGGGGGGAGGGAAGTGCTGTTTTTTTCCACATTTTTACCACAATTTTTCAGAAGTTATTTTTTACTATTTTATGAGTGTTTTGCCTTTATGGATGGATGGGTACCATATGGGTACCTGATACATGTAGAGGTCAAAAGGTGGCATTGGATGCCAACTTTGAGTTGCCATGCGGTAAGCTAGAAATCAAACCCAGGTCCTCTGCAAGAACAACTGCTCTTAACCACTGAGACACCTCTCCAGCCCCTTTTTAACTATGATTTTTAAAACTAAGTAGAAATCTAAGCTTTTTATTGTTGCTTTTAATGCATGTGGCCTGAGCTGTGTGGGCTTCATGGCTCAAGGAGGGTCTATTTTGCATCTCTCATAGAAAAATTATCTTTCAAGTTAGTACACAATATGAGTTTCACTCTGAAATTTTCATATAAACAGCATCTTAGTTTGATGTCTTGGGTCTGCAATTTTGCTAATTCAGGAGGCAACTAAGTGCTAAATGTCATGACCCCATTTCTACAGAATCAAGTGCATAAAGGAGAAAGAGGAAGACAACCTGCATCCTTCAAGAGGAGGAGCTGGCCTGAACCAGCTCCACTTCTCTACATGGCATAAACTAAGAGAAGCTGTGGTAGTTTTGAAAGAAAATGCCGCCGCCCCCCATCCCTACTCCCCCCTCCCCCCTCCCCGCCACTGCCGAGAGTGCCACTATTAGGAGCTGTGGCCTTGTTGGATAAAGTGTCACTGTGGGGGCGGGCTTCAGAGTTTCCTATGCTCAAGATACCGTACAGTGTGTCAGTCAACTTCCATTGCCTGAGTTAAGATGTACTCTCAGTTCCAGCACAACTGCCTACTACACTCTGCCATGTTCCCCATCCTAATGATCATGGATTGAACCTCTGAAACTGAGGGAGCCACCTCAATTAACTGTTATTTATAATCGATAAGAGTTGTTGTGACCAGCAGTGGTAATGCACACCTTTAATCCCAGCATTCGGGAGGCAAAAGCAAGCAGATCTCTGTGAGCTCAAGGACAGCCTGGTTTACAGAGTGAGTTCTAGGACAGCCAAGGATACAGAGAAACCTTGTCTCAGAGAGAGAGAGAGAGACAGACAGACAGACAGACAGAGAGACAGACAGAGAGAGAGAGACAGACAGACAGGCAGGCAGGCAGGCAGGCAGGCAGGCAGGCGCCATGGTTATGGTGTCTCACAGCAATTAAAAACCCCAAGACAGAAGCACAAACAACTTATTTCAGAACCATGGGAAATGGATTAGACCCAGGGCCTGGGCCGCTCTCAGTCTTAGGCGGAGCCACTTCTCTTTGCAGTGGGCAGTCGTCCATGGAGAAACACACTAACCAGCTGGTTACCTAGATGAGACTGAGTGCTCAGCCCGAAATAGGATGACACACTACACCACAAAGCTCTGGGAACATCCTGGAAGAGATGAGGAAAAGAACAGAAGGAATTGTAGGAGGTACATGATGAAGCTGAGTGCTGCGAGACAGTGTCTTCCAGACATGCCGAATCACACTCATGGACCCACAGCAGCCAGCTGTAGCTATCTGACCAAACAAGCACTGAGACTGAACCAGCAAAAGCCCGCACAGGTGAGGGCGATGATCTGCAGGCGCCACTCCTTACTGATGAGCTGCTGGCAGTTAACGGCTGTTGAAGGACAAAGACTTTTTGTCGATGATCCCCTTGGTAAGGCTTCAAAGCTCCACAGATGGCCCCATTCGCATGCACATATGGACAGTATCAACTGAAAGTAGTGTGCTTACAAAAACAATGATATGAAGTTCGGAGAGGAACATGGGCCTGTCCGGCGGATATGGTAAGAGTGAGAGGAGGGAAATGTACAGTTCACTGTACACACACACATGGAATTCAAGATTTCTTTAAAAATCAGAATTCAAATTGGGCAGTGGTGGTGCATGCCTTTAATCCCAGCACTCGGAAGGCAGGGGCAGGCAGATCTCTGATTCGAGGTCAGCCTGGTTGGTCTACAGAGCAAGTTCTAGGACAGGTTCCAACCCTACACAGAGAAACTCTATCTCAAAAAACTAAAAGAAAAAAATTCTTAATTAAAAAACATTTCTTTAAAAAGCAGCGACTGAGGCTGTGAGTGTAGCAGGACAGTGGGGCCTCCTAAGACACAAAACACTCCCCAGCACTGCACAGCCAGGGCCATGATGGCCAACTCAAGATACACATTCTCAGGGACTCAGTCAGCACTGAGACTTGCCGCTCACCCAAGAGGGTGCTCCCACTCCTGCCTCAAGGGCTAACAACATCTGGTGGGCTTCAGGGTGACCAGTCACCTAGTCTACCAGATATCTACTAAAGTACTGACATTGGGCAAGTTCTGAACAGACTGGAACAAGTGGCCAGACACCACAGTGGGTACAGGATGAGATCTGGAAAAGGGGGTTGGAGAGACAGGAAATGAGAGCTGGAAAATGCCAGGCTAGCTCTGGAAAATTTCAGACAATCACCCAGGTGGGGACATCTGGCCCTGGCTCCCATGATGAATGACATCAGGCTTCAAACCCAGGATACCTACCTGTACTTTTCTTGGTCTCAGGACACCCCAAGCCATACTCCTGCAGCAGCTCCACCCCACAGATTGTCCCAGGGCAAAGGTCAACCACATCTCAAACCAGACTCAACAGCAGGAGGTCAGGTGGGGAGCAGCAGAAACCAGGTAGAGAGCCAACAGCGTCTGCCCACCATGAACATGCCAGCCTCGAGGCCTTGGTCCACCCCAGTCTTCCTCACAGAGGTAGAAAGGGATGCTGGGCATATGAGCATCTGCCAAACACGGGACAAAACTACCAAAGGAAGACTTTTTATTTTCAAGTTTCTATGGAGATATTACAAACATGTAGACTTAAAAGAACATTTTAAATTTTTAGTAAGTATTTAGCTTTAAAATAAAAATATGATTAGGCAAAATAATAAATAATGCCATCCCAGGTGAACTGTTAAGTGTGTCATCTACCTGGTCACACCACCCTCCTAAGGCCCCAGTGCCCTCATGTACCTCGGGCTACAGCTCACCCAGCCTCCTAGTGATGCAGGAATGAGAGGGCCACACTGTCCAAATCTTCACTTTATTTTTAATATAAAAATGCAAATTTGGAAACCCACCCTGCCTTTTCCCCCCTAACATAATGCTTTACCTCTTAAAAATAAAAATAAAGTACTAATTCTATATACATCACATGTACCATACAAAAATGTATCCAAAGATCTATTGCTACCAAAGTGTTCTAAATTAAAACAAGTTACAGAAAGCCCCTCATTGTAAACAAAAGATTACAAGTTACAAAATCAAAGTACACACAGGCCAGTCATGTATATAACCACGCAACACATTCTGCTCCCACACCAAAGTTGAATTTTATGTGCCTGTATAAAAATGCATATCAATATACCTTTGCAAATTTATTTTTCATTATAAAGCAAATGAGTACACTTTCTACAATAAATAACCCGCTGGGAGGCACGCCTGCAAGAGTCAGGGCGGAGCAGGAGACTCAGGGCAGACAGGACGATGAGAAGGGCCCTGCCCGGCAGCAGCTGGCGGGACATTTTTGGTGATTTGCAAGTGATGCACACAGCATAAATTTATTCCCTCTTTGCACAAAGTACCATTCAAAATAATGTCATTTTCTTTCTTAAAATACACATTTGTCATTGTAAATTTACATCCCGTCTTATTAAATAAGCGGTACTCTGTGTAAAGAGCATGATCTACAAAATTATTAAACATTCAAAAGTCTTTAAAAAAAAAAAAACTACAGATTAAAGTAAGTGAGGCCGCGGCACCACCAGTGGGAGACCCACACCGCACTGCTCGGAACACGCCTGCCCCACTTGCAAAGCGCCAAGACAAGATGGTTTCATAGAAAACTTGGAAGTGAAACCTCCCCCTCCCTGGGGAAAAAGAATTAAAGAACTACGCCTAGAAAATCAGAATAAGTTAAGTTCTGAACAATATACAAACATGTACAGCTTATCAACACTATAGACAAGGCTCCCGGCTGACTGTGGCTTTGGTCACTGCCTTTTGCTGGAAGCTACCTCAGTCAATGTCACTGAGGTCACTGGCTGGCTCCCCATGGACCCGGCTCAGATGATTCATGGCTCGATCAAATGCAATCCGCACGGCCTTCCGTATGCTAGAGTTCCTCCCTTCCATCATTTTCAGCTTGTCGATGGTCTCATCAACACCCAGAGGAACCATCTTGGACTTGGGAAGCCACTGCCTTTTAAAGAGAAGACAGAGCATAAGAACCACCAACCCGTTCTCACTATGGGCGACCAACCACCAGGCCCTGCGCATAAGAAGGAACCTGGCAGTAAACAACCCTATCTCCCTACATTCTGAGCCTCAGGCAGGATGGCTTGGGTGCATCAGCCCTGGACTCAGGTGGGGCATAAAAATCATGATAAAACCCTCTTTCCCAAACATATCCAAGTGGCTATGGAGATAAGTTGGAAACATACAGCTGTGTACACAGGACAAGCCCAAGAATACACATATATATGATACACAAGCTGAGCCTGGTACACACACATATGCACACAAGGGATAAAGCAGAACAGATGTGTGCACATAACATTGGTGAGAGTGAACCCTGGTACCGAGTAAGGAGGCATTCTGGGGTGGAGGAACAGACTCCAGAAACAGGACCAGCAAGTATAAGCCTCACTGATGAACACTAGCTGCCAGACAGTCAGGGCAGGGAGGAAAAGGGGGACTTGCTAAGTTTCCACAGGGGGGTATAAAGTACCTCCTAGTCCTAAGCACACCCAGTTATAAAGGCCACATAGAAAGGTCTGGACTCAACTAAATAAGGTCAAGATGTCAGCAGGTAACACCTGTCTTAGGATCTGAACCATAGCAAAACAGGGGTCCCTCAGTAGCCCTGAGTGAAGGCAGGATAGGGGAGATGGACAGGGAACTCCAGGAAGGGGGTAACCCTTGTGTCCGAGCAGAACAGTAGGGTCAGACAGTCCATGCAAGGGAACCTGGAACAAGATATGAAGACAGCCTGAGCCATTCTGGGATGTAGTAAGTGATAGGAGCTGTCAGGTAGGAAGTGAGCAGAACTCCTAATCCCCATGGTGTCAATGAACAGTGCTCTTCTTAGACAAGGACCAGGACACAGACTACTTGGAGGCAACCTGACTCAGCATGGGTCAAGCCAAGTCCTGGGGCTAACAGACCCCAAGCTCTGCCTGAGCTGCAGACACAACACTCACCAGCTTCTCTTATTGTCGAAAAACAAAACAAGGAACAGCTTCTCCTCAGATTTGGTCTGCATGTGCTCACCAATCTTCAGCACATCCAGGGGTGGGGCGGGGATGGTGACACCATTGTGGTGGCCAGGCACTCGTGGCATCTTGGGATCAATGATCTGCCAAGGACAAGTTCCAGTCACTCAGAGCATTCTCAAACTCAGGGCCACAAGCCTTGTAAGCTCACAGCCACTCCCACACCTGCCTCCAAAGCCACGACAACCATATACCCCTGGCAGCACAGGAACTGCAAGGTACAGAGCATGTACTGGGATCCCACCCCAGGTCCCACCAAAACACCCTACTCACAGCCTCCAGACTCACCAGTGCTGGATAGGAGGGATAGCCGCTGCACTTGGCCCATACCACTTTCAGGGGCTCCAGGACAGAGGCAGCGGCATCAGTGGAAATCCACATGCTGCTCTGTCCCACCTCTAGAAAAAGGGGAACCCCAGATTCAGGACCAGCAGGAGAATCCCCAGCACACCCAGCACAGCCACAAAGCCTGAGGGCTGACAAAAGCCCCACCCAGACCCCAGCTTCCACCTCGGTCTAGGAGAGGCAGATTACCTCACTTCCTCCTGTGGAGAACAGGTCTAGAAGTCTATCAAAGACCTTCCTGCCTCCCACCCTTCCCAGCTCTAAGGCCTATGACTCCAGGTCCCCATTACCTCACCACACTTGAACTCTAGGTATAGGGTCCTTGGCATGTACCAGATGCCTATTACACAACCAAACACCCAAATCCAAGTCCTGGCTTGCTCCACCACCACCTTGTTCTTCCAAGCCTCGCCGAGTCCACCCGGCAGCCCCAAACACATCCCAGGAGTCCACCATGTTCAACCCTCACTGCCAGTCTCTGGTTTCACCTCACAGAAGCAAAACAGCACATTAGCCCTTCCATGCTCAGAACCTCCAGCGTGTCCACCACACTCACTGCAACCCATATGGCCACACTAGCTTCCCTGTAGTCTCTGACACACACAGAGCACAGCTGCCTTCACAGAGAGCTGACCCCACCAAAGCTTCATGCCTCAGGCAATACCAGGTGCTTTTATCCCTGGAGTTGGCTTGGCCCACTCTGACAGGAAAAGTATAAACAGCATCAGCCCAGCAGGTTCCTCTCTACAGTGATATTTTATTTATATTTTAATAAATAAAGCTTGCATGAAGACCAGAAGGTAAAACTAAGCCACTAGAAGCCAGGCAGTGGTGGCACACCTTTAATCCCAGGATTGGGAGACAGAGGCAGATGGATCTCTCTGAGTTCAAGGCCACCCTGGGCCTTGAAATCAATGCAAAAACACATCTAGGTGGTGGTGGCTCACACCTTTATCCCCAGCACTAGAGAGGTATATAAGCTAGGATGAGACAGGACCTCACTCTCTTTCAGTCTGAGGATTTCTTAAAGGTAAGAGCTCTCTAGTGGCTTAGCTGCTTTTGCTTTTTCAGATCTTCTGGATGAACCCACTATCTGTCTCTGGGTTTTATTATTCATGCTATACCCCTCCCTTACACTGTTGTCTGAAACTAGGAATGACCATCCTGCTGTGGCATTCAGTTGTCACAGCAGATATATTCTGGACAGATCCTAACCTGGACAAACCCAATGATCAGGAATTACTCAGAACCAAGTATATCTTAGCATGACAAAGTCATTCCCTCCCCACAGACTGTTTATACAATGTAGCCCACGATATGCCTGAAACCCTGTACAGCAAACCTCTGGTAAATAAGCTTAAATTCAGCAGGGCGGTGGTGGCTCATGCCTTTACTCCCAGCATTCGGGAGGCAGAGGCAGGGGGATCTTTGTGAATTCGAGACCAGCCTGGTCTACAAGAGCTAGTTCCAGGACAGGCTCCAAAGTTACAGAGAAACCCTGTCTCGAAAAACAAAACAACAACAACAAAAAAGCTTAAGTTCACTCCTTTTCTCAAATGTGGGGGCTTGACTCAGTCCCAAGCCCCCAAGACCAGACACTGGGAGACCTTGCCTCCCCAGCCATTGTATTCCAAAATGCCCACCAAAATACTAGGGTACCCCAACTTACCAGCTGCAATCCTGGCAGCCTTAGCATAGTTCCCGTTTTCAATACAAGATATCAGCTCACTGCGGTCTTCTAGTGTGTGCCTTCGCACAAGGGCAGGCTTCCCTCGCCCACACTTGGGTGTACTAAAACTTCGGGAGAAGAAGCAGAGACGAGTCAAACTGAGACAAGAGTCAAGAGCCCCATGCCTGTGGCTTCATCCTACATCAGGTGCTGAGTTGTCAAGGGTATGGAGACCCAAGAAAAGTGAGCCTGTTCCAATGAAGGTGCTTGGACCACCTAACCTAGCTGACAATTAAGGCCACCTAAGAATAGACAGGCAGGGCTATGCAGACCACAATCTCAGTAAGAGAAAGATTTGGGGAGTGGAAAATACAAACTGCAAGTTAATTATACACTAACTTAGATTAACATTAACCTATTATGTAGATTTACTTCTGACTTTCAGTTGAAATTCTACCAAGTAGATAAATTTATCTCAGAAGAAACTTTCCCTGAATAGCAGGTCACACATCAACTAAATACTAGAACAGCCTTTCTTTCTCAAGAGGTTTTCAGATGAAAGCCACACACCCTGATCGAGGACAGGACCTACCTTGAGTCGCAGAGTGGGCTATTACTGGAACAAATACTGGATTCAGATGCACAGCGCCGTCGGGGCGCAGCTTTTCTTCCCAAGCCACTGCCCGGCTCCTGCTCACTTCTAGTACCCCCAAAGCCATTGGTGAGACCTGGAACACAAGAAGCAGACAGAGGCACAGTCACCTACCCCAAAACAGTAGCTCTAGCCCAATTTATTCCTGCACTTCCACCTTCTTTAAAATTAGAATATATTTTCCAAATAACTTTGCTTTTGTAAAACAGGGTCTCAAAGAGCTCAGGTTGCTCTGGCTTCCTGATCCTCCTGCCTCCAACCTGGTTCATGTGGTGTTGGAGATCAAGGCATGCCAGCTAAGCACTCCCCCACCTGAGTTACATCTCCAGCCCCACAAAGTACACTTTGTTCAGAAAAACCAGTATCTTTATTCTCATTCCGGTGACCTTAATGGACACAGACACACTTTTGAATGAAATAAGCACAACAAATCATAGTTAAAAACAGTCAAGGAAGTTCTATAAACACTCCACAAGTAATTTCAACAACTTCCATGAATGCAACGCAAAAAGAATCTGTTACTACTCCCCAAATTAACATTATCACATGCACTTCTGTGAGCTTCCAACAAAGTCGGACTGTCCACTCTACAAGGAATGAGTGGTATCTAGACAAAGACCCTCCAGTACCCTAGAGAGGTGGAACACTACAATACTCCACAAATACACATTGATACCTGTGGAACTTTAGGGAATAGTAAATAGAAAATTAAGTTTTAAAAGCAAAACAACAAACACACACACACACACACAAAAAAAAAAAAAAAAAAAAAAAGAGCACTTGCCTTAGCATGCATGTTGGCCCTGAAACACCAGGAAGAACATTCCCACCTCCCCATAGGAAGCGGAATGTGCAGTAGCCAGATAAATGAATGTCTGGACAAATACAACCACATCATCTTGATACTTGAAAAATACTTTAATAAAGACAAATCTGAGTCAATGCAACTGCCATATTCCTCACATGGAAGTCTAACTTCCATTTCAGTCAGTAGAAAAAGGCACAACCTTGGCCCCTGCACAGAGCTCCCTGAATCAGGAGATTCATGCCCCTAGGCTATCTGCTTGCCTGGCTCCTTCTGGCTGCACCAGCTTGAAACAGGGAAGGGGACAGAAATGGGGGACTGGAAACACCTTTTCTTCATACATGCCCATCTTCCCACATCCTTAAAAGTGTAGTAAAAAAAAAAAAAAAAAAAACTATTTCCAAAATAAAACATAAACTTACACTTTCTTAGAAATCTTTGAAGTGACTGTCTAGATTACAAGGTTTTCATTGCATTCCCCTACAACACTCTGTGAAAAGGACCTGCTTATGCTGACAAGGCCTCTGAGAAGCTTCTTGTTTATTGGACAATCAGGTCCTCATCACTGGCAAAGCAGAAGGCACATGACAGGGAAGAAGACATACCCCACTCTTAAAGGGCCTTAAGGCCCAAGAGTTCTTATTCTTAGAAGGCAGTGGAATATGCTGCTGCCCTGGAGTGGGGGTCGGGGGAGCAACACCCAGACTTGGGTGAGCAGATTCAACACAGAGGCAGCCCTCCCAACCTGGATGGATTGACTAAGGGGCAGAGTCCTTGCTCCAGGACCCATAATTATAGAGAAGAGTGAAAGTCCAGAATATTTGCCATTGCTAGGTTGAGCAGGTAGCAGCAGGCAGGTCAGAGGAGGCTGAAGGTCTTAGACAAGCAGGTGCCCATCACTGTCATCTGTCCTAGGAAGAAGGCCTAGGATAGGTTCCAAAAGCACAGCTCATGTACATTTGGTGTTCCCAGCAAGGATGGTCACAGCAAGGTACCTTGTCAGGGCCTAAACAGCTCTAGAAGAGGAAAAACTAAGGTTTATAATTCTAAGAAGGAAAAGATATGATTGAATGTCTCTTTAGTTTTCCCAAGTGTTTAATTACCAAGGCATACTGCATCTGGGCTCCTAAGTTTACAGAAAGTTTTTCACACATTAACATTAAAACATTCAACACCTTGAAAAGAAGCTGGCACAACCACTGTGAAACTTGAGAAGCTTCCAGGAAAGACCCCTGGGGCCTATTGAGCAAAGCAGTTCTCCAGGCCTGTTTTCCAGAGGGTGCTGCAGCCCAAACAAGGATGTTTTCATGGTCCAAACAGATTCTTGAGGGCTTCAAGGCCCTGGACATGTCCTGAGAGGCAATGTGAGCCAGAGACCCAAGCTTCAACAGCTCTTACAGCTACTGCCTGAAGAAGACATAGCTTTGACACAAAGTCAGGTATAAGCCTCTCTGCCTCTCTCATCAGCTGTAGAATGGGGAACAAAGTGCCTGCCTAACACTAAGGCTTACTGTCTAACATCACGCACACCCACCACCCTTGACAATCAAAACAAAAAAGGACAGAGTCAATGACCCCCAAGCACATGTTGCAGAGGGTTCTGTGGTCTACAAAGGCCGAGGCAGAGCCCAAACACCTTGCTCAGGCCCAGGGAATACCACAAATGTGCTGCTGCAATTAAGTCCCAAGGTACACAGAGTGGCCAGAAAAGGACCCCCTGAGGTGCTTAGGTCTCCACTCTGAAAAGTTCACACCCATAGTCCAGGGAAGAGTTCCAGGTTGCAAAGCTGAGGCATGCAGGTAGCAGAGTAAGGACATGATCCTTTCTATCCTGGACTCCCAACCTGCAAGATGCCAAGAACCCACAAGGCTGCAGTCAAAGTGAGAGTATCAGGCCTGGTAAGCAGGACTGACTAGCCTCTCCACCCTCTACAGACCCCTCGTGGCCTAGGAGATGTGCCTGAGAGTGTGGCCACTGTGTGCATCCTTGCTTCTGCTCCCACCATTGACTCAAAGCTCCAACTTGTTCCCACCTACTGCACATCAGCAAGCTTATGTCCCATGTGGGACACTGTGCCCCAGGCTAAGAAGGTATTCAGGGTAGTAGCAGAAGTATCTATTATCCTTGATGACACTTTACTTTGTTGCCTCCCAAAGAACCAAACAATGAGTGCATCTGTCAACCTTTCAATAAAAGCACAGCAAACACCCACCCACCACCTGCATTTCCTGAGTATGGTCTATGAAGACACTGCTGCACAGGGCCAAGACAGGCCAGAGACCAGGCCAAAACGCCCACTCAAGGGCAATTTCAGCAGGACTTCTCAGTTGGCTCAGCAGGCATTTGCACAGCTACCAACAAGGCTAACAATGCTTAATAATCCAAGAGAAACTGAAAAAGAAAGAAGGGAAATCAGGTAGAGAACAAAGAATAAAAGATGCTAACAACCAAGTAAGGACTATTTAGGCCCCATTTTAGCCATTGCTGCATATACAGTCCCTTCAGACACCTAGCCCAGGCTGCCCTAACCAGAGCCCCCAAAGTCATCATAGGCCAGTTTTGGACGTGCTCAGGACGTGACTCAAACTGCTGGATTATGTTGTCCAAGCTATGACAGGTTCTGCCAGATTAGGCATTCCTTGCTTCCTTCACATCTATCCACCAGGAAGAACTGAGGCGCCGAAACATCTGCTCAGGCACCAGAGCTCCTCTCATTGCTGGGCTGACATAGAGGGGTGGGCTGGCCAGGGATAGAGAGCTCCTCCAAGGGTAGGTGTCTGAATGTGTTTAAAGGACGGCTCAACAGATGGTTCCAATGTGATCCTCAAAAACTAGGAGCAAGGCAAGGAGGCAGCGAA
Source organism: Dicrostonyx torquatus (assembly GCA_028555095.1). Taxonomy (NCBI): domain Eukaryota; kingdom Metazoa; phylum Chordata; class Mammalia; order Rodentia; family Cricetidae; genus Dicrostonyx; species Dicrostonyx torquatus. The sequence continues at coordinate 458,030 of JAQHUG010000413.1, forward strand.
GGCTTTGTATTCCAAGAGGCCATTAGCAGAACTCCAGTCCAAGTCGAGGTTAAGAGAAAAGGATTAGGATCCAAAGAGTGAGCTACCCAAGCACATTAGTGGTTAACTGAGAACCTGAAAAACAGTGAGAACCATTTAGTCTGACTGCAAGGGCAGGAAACATCTCCTGCCTCAACAGGCTATAGCCATGGAAGACATTTAGCTTGCTCACCACCACCACCCACTTCATTGAGAATTTCCACACCATGAGAATCAAAATAAGATGTGACACAGGTCCTGGCCTGATGGTCCATTGATGGAAATAAACAAGCAGTCAGAGTAAAGAATATATGACACAGAGCCAGCTCCAAAACAATGTGATACCCATGAAAAATGAGTCACACCATGCTCTGCACTCCCCACATTCTGCCCGTCCCGCAGGCATGAGCAGTGAGCAGTTTTAAAATTAATGAGTCCGTACTTAATCTAACTTGGAATCTTGCAGTACACTGATGAGCACCAGAGAATTCCCTAAAAGTTCATAGTGCCAGATGAACCTGGAAAAGATCAGAAGGTTCTGAATACTCCAAGTCCTCAAACAGCGAAGAACTGCAACTTGGAACAAGAAATCCAGGTGCGCAGAAAGCACCAGAAGGTTCAGGAGAAGGCGCAGCCAGCACCGATGATAGGATGGGCCCATTCAGCCCGTGCCTGGCCCACCATGGGCCAGGCAGATGTAGCATTGGACGCCTCCTGCTCCTGAGGGTCAGATCTTAGTGCTAACAAGGCTCCCGGCTGCTCAGGAGTGCGCTTAGGAATTCACCATGCATCCACTGAAATCTACTGCCATTCTGGAATAAGAAAGCAGAAATCTCCATTTCAGTCAGGATCAAAGGCACTAGGGTCACATGTACTAAAAAGGTCTATAGTTAAGACTGCTTGGGACTCACCGTTACCACTGAGAACCCAAAAAGAACTTCACTCAGATGTCCAAATAAGTAACATCTCATGAACTCCATGGTTAGCAGCCCACAGGTGACAAATGGCCTAGCAGAGCCCATATGGCCAACTGGGCAGCCTGGCAAGATGCCAAGTACACAGCAAGGGCTCTGCACAGCAGCTATGTAGCAAGAGCTAGTGTCCTACAGGGTCAAACAGACTCTGCTGTTGATGGATGTGAGCCTTGAGGAGGTAGAAAGCTATTCCCACTCCATCCTGTGCACACATGTCACCTGGTACTGAGACACTCACTGAGCAATCTAGCACCAGGACTTCCAGTGAGCTCAAACAGGCACCAGAGTCTTTCACTAAATGTGGCTAGGAAAAACCAAATCTATAGTTATAAAAACTCCCAAGAAGTGAAACAATTTTAGCATCAATCTTTATTTCCAGTGGCACATTAAAATGACTTCATAGAAACTGGGTTTTATTGGGAGCTCAAGCGCTCTGCGATTAAGAGCACTGCCTGCTCTTCCAGAGGACTGGGGTTCAATTCCTAGCACCCACATGGCAGTTCACAACTGTCTGTAACTCCTGTTCCAGGGCATCTGACATCTTCACACAGTCATACATGCAGGAAAACACCAATGCACATAAAATAAAAGTAATAATAGTAATTATCATTACTTTTAAAAAGAAAGAAACTGGGTTTTATTGAATTTTAAAATGTTATTATCAACTCATCAAAATAAGAGAGCACTAAAAAAAAGTTTCTATAAAATTACTGAGTACATGGGCTCGAGAGATGGTTCAGCAGTTAAGAGCCGCTCCTCCAGAGGTCCTGAGTTAAATTCCCAGCAAGCAGATGATGGCTCACAACCACTATAGTGGGATCTGAGACCCTCTTCTGGCATAAAGGAGTACAAGCAGATAAAGGACTCATATATATTAAATAAATAAATACGTGCTTAAAAAATTGCTGAGTACAAAATAAAAATTAAATTAGCTGGGCCTATTAGTATAGGCCTGTAATCGCAGCTGAGGTAGGATGAAGAGTTTTGGCCTATTTAAGTTACTGGAAAGGTTCAAGGCCAGTCTGCTCAAAATGTTTAAAAAAGGGTCAGCAGGGTGAGTCAGTGAAAAGATGCTTGCTACACACATCTGATGCCTCCTTGGGACTCACTTGGTTGAGAGAATTTTCTGACTTACACACACACTCTGGCATGTATGCAAACATAAATAAATAAATGTAAAAAAAAAAAAAGGGCTCTATGGTAAACAACTTGCCACAAGGCCCTGGATTCAATCAATCTGCAGTACCTGTGCATGGGGTGGGAGGGAGGATCCCCAGCCTCACACACACAAAAGAAATAAAATTTGTGGCTGGGTGGTGGTGGAACACATCTTTAATCACAGCACTTGGGAGGCAGAGGTGGATCTCAGTGAGTTCAAGGTCAGCCTGGTCTAATAAAGAGTTCTAGACCAGTCAGGCCAGGCCAGCCAGAACTTACAGAGAAATCCTATATCCAAAAAAAAGGAAAGAAACAAAGAAAGAAAATTGTAAGAAGTTATTTTGCAACAAAAATCACAATTTGTTGCCTTCAGCAAGAAATTCTCTTCTGAGTGTGGTGCTTCAGGAACCAACAGATAGAGACAGGAAGAATGAAGCGATGTCAATAGCCCACTGACAATACCAGGCCAGCCTGTTCTACTAAGCTCTCTGACCTGACTACCTGGCAAGGCTCCAAAAAACAGAATTCACTCATCAGCAAGACTGATGTGTTGTTCCCTGCTGACATGCAATTTTCCTTAGTCATGGTTTGAATGAGAACAGACCCCAAATAGATCCGATATTTGAGTACTTGGTCCCAAGTTGGTGGAACTGTTTGGGAAGAATTAGAGGTAGGAGGAGGCCTTGTAGGAGATGTGTCATTGGCAATAGGTTTTCAGGCTCAAAAGCCCAGGTCATCCCCAGTTAGCTCTCCTTTTATATCTCATGCTTGCAGATCAGATATTAGCTCTCAGCTAATCCTCCAGCACCATGATGGTGATGGACTCTAACCCTCTGGAACCATGAACAATAAATTAAATGCTTTCTTTTACAAGTTACTCTTTATAGCAATAGGAATGTAACTAAGAGAGAGCTGGGACCAGGAGTGGAGCATTCCTGTGACAGGCCTGACCATGCTGCTTGTTGAAATCATTCAGAAAACTTCAGGACTTTGGACAAGAAAAGGGTTTGAACATTGTTAAGTAGGGCTTAATGGGCACCCTAATTGAAGCTTGGAAGACAGTAGTACTGAGACAATGTAGACTACGGAGGCCCAGTCCAAGATGTTTCAGAAGGAAATAATATTAGCAACTGGGTTAAATATCATTCTTGATATTTTGGCAAAGAGCATAGCTGCTTTTGTCCTTGTACTAAGAATCAGCCTGAGACTAAGTTAAAATGTGGAACTAAGTCTTGGGACAGAAATTTCACCTAACAATGACACTGTTATATAGTTTTTAGTAATCACTCTTATGTATGTCTACAACAAAAAAGAGCAAGTGGGATAAAAAGAAAATACAGTTTAAAGAGAACAAGGATACCACAAAATTTAATGTCGGAGCCAAGGCTTATGTAGAAAGATAAGGAAAAATGGAATAAAGGGAGTGGTATCCTTAGGATGAGATTCTACTCAGCTAATCTGCAACTTGTGCAGGTAAGTGGAGGAGGGGAAGACCTAAGGAATTATCTGTTCCTAAAGAGCAACAACAAAACAAAATTTATGCCAATGTAATTCAAGAAGGGAGAGGTTTCATCCCAAGCTGGTGGCCTAATTTAGTTCTTTAGTTTGGTGGTTGACTTTAGTCTTGGAGGATACAAGAGTAAAGGAACCATGAACACTTCCTCTTCCACTAAGAAAAGCCACTGAGATCAAGTGTGTGGCACAGAGGAATTCCTGCATGGGGAGGTCCAGAAAGGATATTGTGCGAAGCTGTGAAAGAGAAGCCTGGATTGTGTTGAAGCTCAAGATGCTGAAGTTGCCCAAGTCATGGGATGTCTACTAAGGAGAGCTGCATACACCGTATTTCCTCACTATACCCCCTTTCCTCTCTTTTAATTGTGTTAATTGTGTTCTGGTACCATTATATGTTGAAAGTATGTGATCTGTTTATTTTCATTTTTATAATGGGTTAAAATTAAGAGATTGCCAAGAGTCTCAGAAGAAACTCTGGACTTCTAAACTGTTGAGACTATGGGGACTTCTGAAGCTGGACTAAATGCATTTTGCATTGTACTATGGCCACAAGCCTATAGAGACCCAGGGAGTAGAATGTAGTAATTCTAATGAGAATGCCCTTTATAGGATCATATATTTGAATGTGTAGTCCCCAGTTGGTTTAACTGTTTGGGAAGGGTTAGGAGGTGTGACCTTGTTGGAGGAATGTCCCTGGGAATGGATTTTAAGATTTCAAAAGCCCAGGCCATTTCCCCGCTGTCCCTACTTCCTGGTTCTCTCTCCTCTCCCCACCACTTTGAAGCTTGTAAATCAAATATAGGCTCTCAACTAATTTTCTAGCATCTAGCCTGCCTGCTGTCATGCTCCTTGGCATGATGGTGACGATGGTGATGGACCCTAACCCTCTAAAACCATGAGCCGCAATTCAATGCTTTCTTTTATAAACTGCCTTCACCATGGTGTCTCTTCACAGCAATAGAAAAGTAACTTAGACACTTATCCAGGTGTGACAGGATGACAGAGAATAATAACCAAGCTTTAACCCAGGACCAAAAACAAAATTTTCTAACAGAAAGTAGATGCTGAAAATCTGATGCTGGTACCAAAAGGTCTAATGACAGTCACTATTCAAGAACTATAACACCACCCTTTCACACCATTTTATCTGAGGGTCAGATAGAAGGCTGTGAGAAAGCCAAGTCAGCATTATTCAAGCACAGCACAAGGAATTTTCATGGAGGCGCTATTGGTATAGGCACACATGGCAACATCTTGGAAAATGAAACACATCTCAGCTTAGTAGTGGGGCCTAGGTGATGGCTTAGTGGGTGAATTCTCTTGTTAACCCTGATGGCCTGAGTTGAAGCCCACACAGTGAAAGGAGATAACCAACCCCCTCCTCGTTTTCTCTAGATCTATTCCACCACCACTCCCATGTGTGTGCACACTACTGCATGCCCCAACCCAACCAAATACAGAAATAAACTAATTCAGCATTTTTTTAAAGGTCTGTCTCCATTAGAAAGAAAGAAGCTTAGCAGTAAATGAGAAATATTTTTGAGTGTAATTATATCAGGCTTTAGTAGTACAATGTGTATGTACTAACAAGATAAAAAAAAACTAGAGAAACATTAAAATATTCCTTAAGCCAGTGTTGCAAAGTAATAAAATGACAGATTATTTTCAGAGTACCCAACAGACAAAGCAGTCTTCAGGAAGGAATGGTTCAGGTTCAAATCTAGGGCCCTGGATTAGTGGGAACTGACCTCAGGAGACACACACACACTGAGGTTACTAAGTGTCAGGTGTGACCACTGGCAGGTTACAGTCTACACACATACATGTACACAATATTAAAGGTACTCAACCAAACCACATTCAAAGTTGCACTTGATGTGTGAAAAAACGCAGGAAAGGAGAAAGGGGACAAAGGAGGGCAGAGCCAGCCATTTCCAGCTACTGTGCTCAATGGCCTCTTCCTGAAAACAGCTCACAGCTTTTGAAAAAGAATCCATGTTGTCTCTCTTCATCTCTAGAAATGAGAATGCTTCAAAAACAAAAGCTTGGTACCATGGCTACATATTAACAGAACCCTGGAGAGGCAGCTGCCCCTGACATTTACCTGTATCCAGGCGCTTTCCCGGGGACTCCTCCTCCACTTCGGAGTCTCCACATGTGCTCCTCGACCTTTTCCTTGGCTGCAGTAGAGTCTCCAACCTCGGAAGGACTACAGACAAAAAGGTTTTGGTCCCTAGCTGAGGAGAAGTTGGCTGGGTTTCAGTGTTCTTGGCAGACTTTGGGGGGCTTACACTTTTCGATTTGCAGAAGAGAACAGAAGTGCGTCTGTTTACATCGCTTGATGGCTCCGCCACTGCGGAGGCCGCCGCCGCCGGCACATCGCCACTACTGGCGAGGGTGGGCTCTGGAGGGTGTCCGCTTACCAGTGCGCTCTGAGTGCAAGTGCTATGTGATTCATTATCAAATGTGACTCTTTTGAATAGTTTACTCTGCTCGGGGTTGAGTTCTACTGGTTTGAGGGTTGGTGGTTCTGAATTAGTCTCCGAGTTTGAAGGAAGAGGTAATGCATCTGATGGTTCAAGTTTAGGGGGAGATTTATCTCCTGAAAAAATTATAAATAAAGTGATTTTGAAAACTGAAGATTATAAAATCTATTATAAAACTTATATAAATGTGAAGTCCACCAAAACACTAATTCAATTAAGGAAACAGCATCGCACACAATGGTCTGCTGAGCAGTGAGCAGCCTGGGGCCATCAGGTAACACTGTGTGTGTTTCCCTAACCAAAGACTGAGGGCCTGCTGTTCTAAGCCCAGGTGCACAAGTTACTTTCTGGAAAAAACTGTGAGAGAGTATTTCTCACACAGCAATATTAAAACTCTCATCTGAGTTCAGGACAATTTCTGCATTAACATTCACTTACCTTGAGGAAAATTAAACAGTCACAGAACTAAGGGAGCCTTGAAAGCTTCCCGCAGCACTTTATTCTGTACCACAAAGTGGTAAAGACAAAGAACCCAAACATTAAATTGTCTAACCAGGGCTAAGTCAAAGCCCAAAGAGGAGAGTGTCTGGGGAGCATCTCCCACTCCCTCAGAGTCTACAGTCTACCAGTGAGTCCCAACTCCACTCTCAGAGCTTTAAAATTATTTCAACCTCTTTAGAAAGGAGTTTACAAATTATTAACATGGGAGTGAAGAGCTGGCTCAGTGGTTAAGAGCGCTTGTTGCTCCTACAAGAGACCCAAGTTCAGTTCCCAGCATCCACATGGCAGCCAACAGCTATCTATAACTCCAAGTCCAAGGACTCCGGTGCCCTCTCCTGGCCTCTGTGGCACCCGGCATGAATTTGGTGCCCTTACATGCAGGTAAAACACTTATACAGATAAAATAAAACTTAAGAAAAATTTACCAGCATGAACCAATATGGACCTGACATCTTAATCTTAAATTCAAACTCCAGAGAGAAGTGTCTCCCTGTCTTCACACACACTAAAAAAAATCTCAAGGAACAGAATGGCAGTGAAGCCCATGATGTAAGGTTAGGCCCTGCTGGGCTAACTGATAAGGGTTCTTTCTGGACAGACTGATTCTGAGAGTCTCTCTACAGGACATATGATAGAAAACCAAGAACATCGATTTAAACAATCCAAAGTAACATATATTAATTCGTAGGTGTGGTTTTTATCTTATTCAAACTACAAACTTCCCACAAAACATTTGCACTCTGTCACAATACTTTAAATTCAAAAGTCCCTTTGAAAATGAAAAGCTACACAATTTGCAAGCTCCACTTATGTCTCTGGGTCACTTGATGAACTCAGAACGAAAGTTCTAAGCCAAAGAAGTTCTCCTAAGGACCTCCAATCAGGAACACAAAGCTGAGAGTGACACCAGACAGAAAACAGCCACTCTTGCAAGTGAGGTGGCTTTGGGCTAAAAGTGTGCATGTGGAGCCTGTTAAAGGCAACTGGTGGAAACACAACCTCAACAAAATGTCTGCTGTTTACGAGGTCTTTTATTGAAAAGCTTTATCCGGGAGATAAGAGTGCATAAAACTCATGCCACAGGAGCCAAGAAATCTGTACTCAGAGATTAAAATTCCAATGAAATGGAAATGCTGAATCTTGAATCACTGGCATGTTGGATGGTGACAAAATTCTTCCTGCCCACTTTGATTAAGTTCATGAACCACTTTAAAAGCACAGAATTTGCACAGCACACAGGAACACTGAGAGGATGGAATTAGAAACATTGCAGGGTCATGCATGGCACTCTTGGTACACATGAACGTGAAAACAGAAATCACTAACGCTGGGTGGTATACAGGCTGGCATAGGAGCATATGGCTAGGGCAGGTGACCACTTACTTTCAGTGCATAATTTGCCTCCTGCCTCCTCTTCCTCCTACCTGAGTCCTCTTACACAGACTGAGATTTCCAATCTCCAATCCAGTCCTATGGTCTCTTCAGGGCCAAGACTAATGGGCAGCCTCAAAGCAGTACTAGACCAGCAGAGATCACACCACGCACCAGAGGGGCCTCCTTGCCCAGGGCTCCAGGCACTGCAGATCTGCCATCCATTTTCTCCACAGCTAAGAGGCAACAAAGACCCATTTTCTGGCCCCGGCTTAACTTTCAGAATCAGTCACTACTGCTAAGACAACAGGTGAACATGCCTGCCCTTGAGCACAAGGCCTCCACCACATTCCATTACTCCCAACCAATCTAAATCCAAAGTTGCCTGCCCGCAAAGAACTGCATGGCCAGGAACACTGATTTGTGGTCCCCTCCACACTCAAGCCATGTTTTCTCCCTGCTCTGTGGCAGGCCCTGAGTAGTTGTCCAGGTTCCCAACCACTGCCACAGAGTTCACTGGCACACTCCTGGGGTGTTACAAAAAGAATCACACTGGATACAGGAGGCTACACAGACACCTAAATGAAACACAATTTCCAGTAGCCATAGGGCCACATGGGCCACTAAAACTCTATGATCCTCAGTCCCCTCACCATGGTGAGAACTAACAACACCTGAGGTTGGCAGATTCCTTGATGAGTGAACCTTCACACCAGCACACTGGGCAGGGTCAGCACCACAGCTAACACTCCCATCAGGTACCTCAGGCAGAAATCTTAATGGCAGTCAATATACAAATGCAAAACATTTTCATTTTCAAAATCTCACCATCTGCTAACAAATGGACGTCGCTTAACTACATGTTCCATTAACTTTCAGAATCAACACCTCACCACTCAAACATGAGTATAAAAAATCCCCAGCCAGAACTAACAACAACAGACAGCAGCAAGGCAAAAGCTGCTCACCTTTTCCACATGCTGATCACATAGACATCTATTTACTCAGGACCAGCTAGCTATTCCCTGTGTGACCATGATTCTCTACATACAAGGCCACCAAGCCAATTGAAAGCTTCCACCAAAACCACAGACAACCCCGAAAAAACCACAGAAGAGTATATGAAGACATTTCAACAAATGGCTAGAAACTGCACTATCCCCACCAGCAATCTACCTCCGCTCCCTTCCTCTGCCAGCCCTGAAGGAGCAGAGTTTACACTGAGTCAGTGCTGAATGTCCATGGGGTACACACAGCAGGAACAGCACATAACTAGCTGTAAGCAGTGATGCCCTATTGAGGGTACTGATCTGGCCCAGAGTCTTCAATAAGAAACACACCCCACACCTTAGCCATAGGCAAGGTGCAAGCCCCATTCACCAGCACAGACTTTGGTCTCCCCAAAGCTTCTAGTCAGTCCACTAAATCCCAATAAATATAAAAGTCTATGAGGTCAAGCTTGTCCCACGGGCTTATCCTGACCCCATTCCATGTGCCCCTCAGCATTCAACTGGCTGGAACTCTTCAACCTGAAGGTCAGGATGGAAGGTCTCCTGACAAACAGCCTGCCCCTTGCACTAGCAAGCAGAGCACATCCACTGCCCAAGCCAAGCAGGACCTATTTCCTTTCTCAGATGTTGGCTTTTTGGGCTTGGCTCCCAACAGCTATACTGCTGATGTTTCCTCTAATGCAAACAACCAAAATGTCACAAACACAAAAGTGTTGTTTAATTACAGTTTAAGTGAGACTGTTTAGTTTACATTAAGGAATGCCTTCCTAAGTGTGAAAAATGTATGGTCATTCTCTAAAAATAACAGATTTTCTCTTTCTAATTAGTCACAAGGTTCCAGGGCCCTATCTGGTCTGGAACTCATTATGTAGACCAGGTTGGCCTCTAAATTCATAGAATTCTACCTGCCTCTGCCTCTTGAGGCCTGAAAATAAAGGCATTTATGATTGCGCCCAACCATAACATTCTCTGTAAGAAGAATGTGCTGAACTATACAGTATTTTGACTTTGGGGTTCCATCCCAAGACACATGGAACAATTTCATATTTCTGCTTCTGTTGTCCACAGCAACATTTATGCTCACTGTTGCCTATCTGGAATTCAGTCTCTTTTAAGGGCCCTAAATTCCACCTCCACAGCTCTGCCTCAGAAAGGACTGTCAGGCTGTTTCTTTCTCCATTCATCTTTCCTCTCAGCTAAAAGAAAAATGCTCTTTCTTTGAGTTTTAAACACAGGCCAAAGCAACTCTAGGTTTTTGCTTCAGCAATCACTAATATGCCTCCTCTAAAGAGCCCAATAATACAAAGCACCAGATCTGGTTTTCAATGGCACTGCTGGCTCTTCCTCCGAGTTGAGGAACTTGAGGTAAAAATAAGACCCTTAGCCCTGTAAAACCAGCACCAATGAGGGAACTTTTGAGGGGGAAAAATGAAATCTTGCACACAGCTGTAAGGAGAGGTCAGGTTTCTCTTTCAAAAGCAAGCCACTGTATTATCAGTGAGCTGTCCTGCCAATAATCTTTCTCCCCAGATGACTCTTCAGAACAAATAACACACAGATTACTGAGTGGCTGGACCACAGGGTCCTCCTCAGCCAGTTCTAGCAGTTCTAGCAGTGGGAAGCAGAGCCTGCAAAGGGCTACCATGGGAACCAGGCAATGGCACTATCTGTGACTTACCAGAGTGCAAAGAACAGCGTTATCTCATATGCATCTGTCTGTCAAAGGTCCCTTGAACAAATGTTACTTTTAAAAAAACATAGATTCTCCAACAGAGACAGAGGATTGGCATGTGCTGGTGATAAACCTTTCAGAGAGTATGGGCAAAATGTGTCACACACTGAAGACTATAAAACCTTTACTGTGTGGACCCATCAAACCTGTTACCTAATGGTAAGGCAAAAGGTATGTGTGAAATTTACAATTGGACACACTGAAAGTAAATTCTACGGCCAGGAAAACTCAAGGGCATTAGCTTTAACTTCTGCTGGCTGCCAAACACAACCGTATAAAAGAAGGAGCCAGAGAAAGGGCGAGTGCACTACAAGATTGTCAGGACAAAATGAAACTTGGTACAAACATACTGAAACTATGTCATTACAAGGAGCAGGTCAGAGCCACATCCACTGATGCAGACAGTAATACAAATCAAAATGCGAACTACAACTGCACCTGTCTTGGTTTTTGTTGGGTTTTTTTGTTGTTAGTTTTTGTTAAAGATATATTTATTTATTATTATTTAGACAGTGTTATGCCCGCATGTACACCTGCATGCCAGAAGAGGGCATCAGATCTCATCACAGTTGGTTGTGAGCCATCATGTGGTTGCTGGGAGTGAACTCAGGACCTCTGGAAGAGCAGCCAAGTAAGTACTCTTAATAGCTGAGCCATCTCTCCATCTGTCTTGTTTTAATGTTTTTCTATTGCTATTTAAATGAGGCAGGAAAAATACACAGGGAGACCACAAGCCAAACTGCTAACAACAGAGGCACAGGGAAGGTCTTATTCTTCCCATTTCATGGAACTAAGATGTGGTGGCTGTGAGGCAAGTGATTAAAGGGTGCTATGATTCTCTAAACTCTCCCCAACTAGATGTGCACGCAGGTACACGCACACACAAGCTCATACTCTCTCTCTCTCTCTCTCTCTCTCTCTCTCACACACACACACACACACACACACACACACACACACACACACACACAGGACTACACACAATGGCCTTCTTATCAAGCAAGTACCCCACTGGGCAGATGAGTCTCTCCTGTTATCTCCTTCCACCTCATCCTAACATCCCACTTGTCTGGTTCTTTCCCCAGATGTCACTCAATGCTGCTGGGACAAGATAGTGTACACTGTAGGTGATTTACAGGGAAGGCCTCAGGCTGCTGAGGATGAGTCTGGGAGAAGGCCTGTGCCAAGAAGTACCTCAGTCTCCTTCCCGCCCCATCAGCCGAAGGTTCGAGTGTACTCTGGAAACACTATTTTCTAAACGACTTCAGCAAGACAGCTTAGGAGTACAGGTGTTCAGAAAGCCTGACACCCGAGTTCCACCCCCGGATCCTGTTAGCTGTCAGGAGAGAACCTGCTCACACTAGTGTCCTCTGACCTACACACACACAGTAAAAACAATGTTAGGCTGTCTAATCATCTAATACTCTACCTCCATTTACAAACTACAACAAAGACATTTCTTATTCCTACCATCTTCAACACAGTATCAGATCTAAAGTATCCTTTTAAAAGTCTTTCAGGCTCAAATTGAAGAAAATCTCATTCCATGCCTTAAGCTTGTAAACTAAGTGCTAAAATACAGCATAGCAGCACCCACCAGAACATCCTTTCAGAGAGCAATAAAAACCTGGAAGGAATAGCCAGTGATCAGAGTTCTATGACCTTCAAAACTTTTAAATTCATGGTTGCTACAGAGCATCACTCAGCCTGACAAGAGGCACCCATGTCCACAGGTGTGGCCCTCCCACTCCATCATGCTTACCTTCCTCCCCTGTGTCTGGCCCCAATGGAGCAGCATCATCTTCAAAGCCTCCTGTACCTGCCCCTATGGACGGGGACTGGTTGTGCTGCTGGCTCAGCTTGTTTCGGAGAAGAGCAATCTCTTTTTTGAGCAGCTTTGCCCGTTTACTCCGTGAGCCGCTGGACTTCATGGAGCAGGTGAGGTCCAACTTGTCCAGTAGCTCTCTCAGCTGCTCCTCCAAGCTCATGTGGGCCCTGTTGGCTGGGTCCAGCAACCTGTCCACTGAACCAAAGAACAGACATCATTAGTCATCTGATCCTTGGTTACCTCTAAGAATAACACACTGTTCTCAACTATCCTTTAGTCTGCCCATAGCCAAAGCTCCAGCTTCACATTTGATGTCACACACAGACTCCTCTACCGTCATTCTGAACCTGTAAGAAGGCTGTTGCCACAAGGAGATAAGAAGACTCCTAAAAGAGAATTTCTTCTCCAGTCATCTAGGACACAAAGGAACGGTGTAACCACAGCAGAGGATATACAGGTAACATATGTGGCCTCTCCTGCAACAGGACCCAAGTCAGTTCTGCTGTGTAGACAGTCCATTCCAAGTAAGGGATATAAAGACTACCAGAAATGCATGAGATCACCAGCACAGAAAAAAGATGGACTGCCAACAGCAGAGACAGTGTGCAAATATGCTGATTTAAACTGTTTCCACTATCACCAATGTCATTCTAGCTGGAGCACTCACATATGAGTCATCGTCCACGAACACCAGGCTGCAGAGTCCACAGGTCTTCCCAAATTCTACCAACACTGACTACAGAAGTCCTCAAAACTCAAACCAGTAAAATGGCCAAAGAAATTCTTTAAACTTTGTGAAGATAAAACCAAAAGCAGCACAGGGGATCTGCCAGACCTGGTAGCCAGTCCAGAAACCAAGTCCAGCTCAAGTGCCCTGTCTACAAGAACAACACTAATTAGCATGGAAACATGAACAAAAAAATCCCTCAATGGGCTCACTCAAGACTTTAGTTACACTATTTCTAAGCAAACTTTTCAAAGTTAATGTCTCAAATACATTCAAGTAAACAAAATTTGTTTAATCTGAAACACCAAAAATAAAAAAAAAAAAAAAGTAATGTCCCAGCTTTTCAAGGCTCATTTCTTTCTGTTCTTTGGTTGTTGAGACAGGTCTCACTATGCAGCCCAGGCTGTTCTCAAACTTGCAATCCTCCGTCCTCAACTTCCTGAGTACTAGAATTTCGGTCATGAACTACCATGACCTGCTTGTCTACTTCTTTTTCAATAGGACCAGTATCTTCATTATAGTAGGGCTCAGGACAGTAGCAGAGGTACTCAGAGCTGGCCTTATCACGGATCACCCTTTCTTTCTACTCCAATCACTGAGGAAGAAAGAGATTTTTACTTTCCATTATTATTTTCCTCTTTGACAACAAGCCTGACATAGAAATTTATTTAGCAATGGCAGAGTCAGTTTCCTGAAAGTGTCAACTTTGAGGCCTCCAAACATCTAGAGAAAATGAAAATTAGAAGCTGTGGGGGTCAAAGGCTCCGACATGTCACAGGCTCCTCTCTTTCTAAGGACAACCAACACCACCCAGAGCTCAGTCACATCCCCAGAATCCACAAAAGACAGAAGAGGCTGGAGCACCAGCCTTGCCTCCCACACAGCCTAGAGAACAGAACACGGATGTACATAAAGGACTAAGGGTCACTCTATAATCCTGGGGCTATCAGACTCATCTCCAACAGAGACTGTTGAAGAAACATCTCAGCATGAGATGGTTCTGATCTAGCATACTGGACCTAGCTAGGCTGCAGAGATCTGTTATCTCTGTATGTGTGTGTGTGTGTGTATGTCTATTATTCCAAGACAAAGCCTCATGTAACCCAGGCTAGTCTTAATTCACTAGGCAGATGAGATGATCTTGAAATTCTAATCCTTGTACCACCATGTCCAGTTTTGTGCATGCTAGAAATGCACTACTAAACCACAGATTCCAGCCTGCTTGTATTTATTTTCTAATTATACTTTTTGGACCAGTTTTGCAAAGGCAAGGTTTTTAGGAGGCAACTCACGCTAGCCTGGAAATCACTACAGTCCAGACTGGCTTTGAGCTTATGGCAAACCTCCTACTTTAGCTTCCTCGGTGATGTAACTACAGATGTGTACCACTACACACTATCTGGAATTCTATCTATCCTGTATGCCCCATGGGTGCCTAAGTACTGACAAACAGTCTCTCTGGGTCAGACACATAGGAGGCCAGAAGTCAGGGGACCTTCGAAGGCCCAGTGGAAAAGTGAAAGCAGAGTCAGGACATAGTAACCAGCTGGATATAAAGAAGGAAAAGTACAGGGAAAACATAAAGTCAGTAAAATCCCATCAATTTCCTGGACAGGGAATACAAGAAGAAAAGGAAGGTCAAAATAGGAACACAGGACTTCAGGCTTTGGGAACAATTTTAAATACAGGAATAATTCATATTCCAGGGGGACCACCAATCCCTGTGGACATTCACCTACTGAATAAACAATTAAGGGGCAAAAAGTTTATAAGAACTGATTGAAGGCCAGATGTGGTAGTATATATCTTTAACCCCAAGGTCAGTCTGATACACATATTGAGTTCCTAGCCAGCTAAGGCTACTCAGGAAGACCTTGTCTCAAAAACAAAAACACCCACCCTGCTTGATGAGCAACACAACAGCATGTGCCTGGTGGATCCCAAAGTACAAGCTCACCCTGGAGTCCTGGAGGGGTTAGGTCAAGCACTGAAGACAGGCTAAGGCTGGGTCCTCTATGAACACCCGCAAGCATCCAAGAAAAAGGGTCAGAGGCAAAGCCAATGTTAGCTCCTGCTTTTATTCCTCTCAGCTGAACTGCAACTACCAATAGCACCTTCTGACTGTGAGACCTCCTCAGAAGCAAGGTCAAGCCTTCGGGTATGAATCCTCAACTATCATGTCTTCATAGATCATATCATCTAGATCTGGACTCAACTAGATATGTTTCTTTGCAGATTGTGAAATGTGGCAAGGCCCAAGCAAGACGTGCTGTGTATGTAACACACACGGAGACAGGAAATGAAAGAGCACCCTCAGTAGCATTTATGCTGGCTGCATGATGGAATCTTAACTCTATAGTCTGAGGGAAAAAGCACCTGCCATCTTCCTGGGTGCAGTGCTGGATTCTTACCTTCTTCCCAGGAGAAAGGCCGCCGAGGGGCTGCAACAGGTCGCTCCGGCAGATGCATTCCCGAGGCCTCTTCCAGGCCAATGCTGTCCACCTCACGCCGGGCCTGCCTCAAAACAACACCTCCCTGATCTCGCAGCCTCACTGCAGCTCTATAAAACACGGTGTCCTTGGCATTGTACTTCATGCAGTTATCTACAATGAGATTAAAATCCTCCTCAAACGCATGGAGGTTTTTATACCCTTGAGCTTCTAGCCTTTTCCTCATTGTGGCAAAGTCCATAGGGTGTTTAATGTGATCCAAATAATCTGGTACCTAATTTTAAAGAGGAAAATAAACACTTACAAACCAAAGGAAAATCAAAACATAGTGCATGCCATCTAGACCAATCATACCTTATATACACAGCCACCCCCCACCCCAGACTAATTTCACATAGCAACACTATGCCAATCCAAACTAAGCCCAATCTTTGCAGGAACCTTCCCAATCTAGTTCTTTTAACTACAAGTACATCAAGTGGAGTACCAGCAGAACTAACATCACCAATAGCTAAGTTCTGAGTAGAGCTTTTCACCTAGGCACTTTCAATGCTTTACAATGAAACATAATCTTTTACAATTAAAATATTATCCATTAAATATTAAACAATACATTCATTAAATAATAATGCAAGTTAAGAATTCAAGCAACCTCTTTCCCAGTTACATGTTTACTAATTAAACAGCAGTACAGATCTTGAGTCACATGACACAGAACAGTGAGCCACAGCAATACTTACCTCCTTTAGACTCACAGGCTGGGCAAAGATTTTTGCAGGGTCCTTCTCCTGAAGCTGTTCCAGGACTGAGCGTAGCAGCACAGTCAGTGGTGTCAATCGGAGCTCCATAGCCATCTGCTCCACCTTCACCTGGCAACAAGAGCGCACACTGTCTCAAAACGATTGTGGATACACCTCTCTTGGAGACCATGGCACCTCACATATTGCACAGTCACAGAAGCAACACCCCAACCATCAGCACAGAGCAGCCTACATACAGGCCACCACCTTACCCCAAAGCAACTGTCTCTGTACAAGGACGTGTGCTTCTTCCAAGGCAAAGGTTTCCTTTAAGTCCCTTGCAAATTTAGGGGGTAGCCACCCAAAAATGGTACCACAAAGATACCATGGGACCAACTATAGGATAGGAATGTGCTGGGGGCAGGGGCAGCAGTACAAAGTCAGCAGGTACATAAGGCTTACTCAAGAGCATCTCCAGGAACATTCCACAACAGCAGCAAGAGGTTCATCCAGAGCCAGCCCTGGAGGCTGGCAGAACCCAAGGGCCTTACCTGCTCACGTTTGAGTTTCTCCCGCTTGCGCAGCAGCTCAATTAGCAGGCGTGCACGTTCTAGATCATGTCGCAGCCGCTGCCAGTACTTTAGCTTCTCTTTGGCAGCTTTCATCTCTTCGTCATTTTCTCTCTAAGAAGATTAAATAAAACTTCCCATCAGTCAAATCTAGAGATTCTTCCTGCCAGGGGTCTAAAAAGCTCACACAGGTTAAGACTAAAAGGGTTACCTAAGGCCTATTCTCTTTCAAGAGTCCCTGTGAATGTGCTGTAACTAAGGTACAAAAGGGTCCAATATGGTCCATGGCACCAGGGATTCTTGGCTTGATCTCTGGAGAAGGGGGGTGTTGGAGGGAGCACAAGAAAGGGAGTATACAATACAAGACTAAACTATCGTGACTGGCAATGGAATATTACACAGGCTCAGTTCTGGGCTCAGCAGGTAAGGTATAGGGATCACTTCTAAGCCCTTAGAGACAAGAGTGGGCACTGCAGTCACCAGTTGTACCTCTGCCTTCTCAGGTGACAGAGCAGGATACCAGACAGAACATGTCCTAACCTTGTCCTAACTTAGTTAGCAACCAGCACCAGCCCTCTCTACCCAAGTCATCAAAACCCAAATGCAACACTAAAAAGCCAGTAGGAAAGCAGTCTGATACACAGAGGTCAGTGCTGGAGCTGCTCAGACTTCTAAATAGGGTAAGAAGCCAAAACAACCCACAATAGTCCAGGAGCCTAGTAGAGCCCTCAAAGCCAGAGTGTCCAAAAGGTACCCTTATAGGAACAAGAGTCACTGCCAGAGAAAGCACACATCCCTTAATAGCAAACAAGGAACCCCAACCAAGACCAGAGCCCTATTTATAAAGGTTTTCCAGCCACTTTCCAAGAAAGTCAACATGCCACATACTCTCAGTATCCCATGCTTTTTGTTCAACCAAGATCCCCAGAGCTCTGTTCCCAATCCAGATCTCATTTTCAGGCTACCCATACTCCCCCCCTTTTTACCACCCCAGAGTGAGCCTGTCCAAGACCCCTGGTCCTCATGCAACATCACAGTGGTCATTATCCAAAACTAATACTCTACTCTCTGCTCTAAGAATATGAGACTACCTCCTCCCTGACCCCAGGATAAAAGGTAGAGAATGGCCTACTCCAGCAGTCTGTCCTTCTGTACTTCTGCTGGACAGCAACCCAGAAGTACCCACATCTGCTGGCCAGAAACAAAGTGATGCCATACAGCTGCAGGGTACAGGCCACAGACTTGAGACCCTTCTCTCTCTAGATGGCTTTGCTTTTCATGGCCCATCCTCAGAGGGCACCACAGCAGAGACTCTGTCACCCAGGCTACCAGCACACTGGTCAAGGATGAAGGGTATCTGGACAGTGTTACCACCCAAACAAACTGTATGGGTAGTCACCTGTCATGGTATTGAAAGCAACAGCACAGGATGATTGGAGCATGATCTGTCTCTACCCACATACTTCAGTGCCCACAGCAGTGAAGAACTGCAGGGTACACCTGGCATTACTGAAAATTTTTAAGCATTTAGTTGGGGTTGATGACAGTATCATCCATGTACACACAAAGTCGGTAAATACATGAAAAGGTGAATCAAAAACCAAATGCCACCAGGTGTGACAGTGCATACCCTTAATTTCAACTCTCAGAAGGCAGAAGCAGACACAAGTAGAGTGCTGTGAGTTCAAGGCCAGCCTATTCTACACAATAAGTTCCTAGTCAACCCTGCCCCAAAACAAACAAAAAAAGAAAGCAAATATCCTAACATCATCCAGGCAACTTCTTGCCTACTAGTTGGAAACAGACTTTAAGTAACCAAAAGGACATTTGGCCTGGCAACCCCTGTGAAGCAAAGGAAATCTCCAGATTACGGACAGACCTATGCATGTATATTTAAGGACAAACAAAATGCAGTGGGGTTTTTTTTCATGGATTGGTTTTAATCTTAAAAGGTACCCGTACTCCAACATACTACAGGGTCATGAAAAAACTGATCCGGTATACAAATCAAAAATCTAAAAAAAACCAGCTTGCTTGATGCTGCTCTGCAGAAGTCTATTTTTCTACAGAGAAGTCAATGACAGGAGGTTAGAAGTAGAGTGGTTTCTGAAAAGGGGAAGTTCAGAAGTAATCATCCACTGCCAAGAAGAAACACATGCACTCCAGTGTGCCCATTTCCAACATACGCCAAGATCCAGGTATCAGAATGAGGGAAGATGACCAGACCCAACCCTGTAACAAGGACCAGTTCAGCAGTCAGGCCAACACCCACCAAACTGGGGGGACAGGTCAGCTCACCTGTGAAGCACAGGTAAGTTCAACAACATGGGCACCCATATGTTACAACCAAGACCCCAGGGGCAGCTAGGCTTAGCCAAGTCAGACTTGTCAGAGTCCCAGACCTACAGGTTGTTATGAGCAGGATGGTGGAAGTAGAGGCCCCAAGGAGTTAAGGGACAGGAAAAGAGGAAACAAATCAAAACAAAAAAGTCAGAAACTGTTTGGCCACCCTAAACTAACTCCTACCATAGCGCTGCTTCAGCAGACAGCACAAAATCAGAGCCTGTCTTTTCTACCAGACCAGTGTGTCTTTTCTACACACACCTAGGGAAGCCTCTCTAATGGCAACACTGGTAGTCTCAGGTACATAAAGAGTACCACGAACTCAGTGATATCGTCTCTCAAAGCGGCTGATCCTGTTCTACTGTCCCTCAACCCCATCACCCAAAATGTCAGCCATGGTGGAGACTTCTCCCAAAGTCTGGCTGAGCACAGACAACCAAAACCAACAGGAAATCAAATTCTAACGTCACGTATTTCTAGTTAAAAACTCATCAAGGGCTAAGATGGAGCATGTGCTTTGCTCCAATGGCAAAGTTCAGGCCATTAAAAAAAAGAAAAGAAAGAAAAAAAAAAAGACACATCAGGCCTTAATCATTAGGACAATGTGGGTACAGTTTACAGCCTTCAGCATCGTGTCCAACATTGCACAGAAGGCCCTTCTGCCATGGGTAATGCCTTCTACTTCCCTTTCTGGTGATTCTAGAACACCCTAGCCCAGGAACACCACATGACTTGTATTCACAAATTGTCTGCTCCCCATCTCTGATGGCCTCAATTTCCTCTGCAAAAAGGGATAGCTGGCAGCAAATGCTCTTCTTCACATACCTGCCTCTAAAAAGATGAGTCTAAATGAGTACAGCACTGGACAGCTTTTCTGGAGTACATGGTATGACTCTCTGGAGGGCTGTCTTTGCCACCTTGTCTTATCACACTCCTCCTCTTTCTTCCTATAACCCTTTCTTTCTCCATCTCTCTATACAAATCAACCACAGGCCTTTTGGCAATCCATGTTTTTTGTTATAAGCTCCCACATATACAACAAAGAAGAACCCAACAGCTGTATGTCCCACTACTGTATTGGTAACATTTCATTCTTATTGACAATCTATCAAAAACACTCCTCCTCTGTGGTTCAAGCTTAGCATATTTAGAGAGTATCCTCTAGCTCAAGACAAGACATAAGGTCTGGATCTCCACGTCTCTCCACATCTTATTTCCTACACTGTTACCATCACATAAGCAAAGACCAAAAGCAGTGCCCACTTTTGATAAACATTCCCCCACTTCATGACTAATATCCCTAAGACCTTCTTCCCCTCTGGTACCCAGGACAAGCAGACATGCTGGGAACCGCCAGTGGAGCTGTGCTCTGAGAGAATATCAGCACCTCAACAACAAGTGAGGTAAAGAACATGGTTGATTCACTCAACAACCAAAACAGTCTCAAAGTGCTAGGCACTTCAAAACTTGGTGATCCCATGATAGTCCTCAGATGGGGCGGCTTCATAAAACCCAGTAGTCTCCAAGGAGGCAAGTGTCCCCAATGAATAGACACAGTTGGTCTACAGAATGTAAAAGAGGAGACCTGACACTTGGGAGGCCCTGGATTGCCCCTTCCACTCAGATCAGACCTACAGTCCAGCAAGTTCTTAGATTCCAGAAGAGTGACACTTGGCCACTTGGAGATATGGGCATCTAATTCACACAGCAGGACTCCAGTACCACAGCTCATCTGACAGCCAGGGTACAAAATGACAGCCCTAAGCTCATTCCACAGATGTGCCTGTGACAGCCTTGGGGACTCAAGAGGATTCTACAAACTTTACTTCCATTAAAGCTGGCTGATATTTTACAGATATAAAGATTAGCTCCTCCCATGAGTAGCAGTAGAGGCCACCAGACATGTATATTTGGGCAATGTAGAGAGGAACCGTATGTGTGACATCCACAGAAGATAATTCTTTCCTCTTTAAGATAACCTCTAATATAACGGACAAGTTTGTTTAAATTTGTTCTTTAATATAAAAGTCACTTCCTTGGAAGCTGGAGAGATGGCTCAGTAGTTAAAAGCACTAGCTGCTCTTCCAGAGGGCCCAGGTTCAATTCCCACAACCCATATGGCACCTCACAACTGTCTATAACTCCAGGACCCACCACTCTCACACAGACATACACGCAAGCAAAATACCAATGCACATAAAAATAAAACTAAAAGAAATTTAAAAGTCACCTCCTCAACTCCTTTTCCCCTCCTTACTACAGTCAATGCTAAGCCAACCATTAGAGTATGGTCTTTACATGTGATATACTCAAAGCCCAGCACAAAGATCCCCACCCATCAGGTCCAGGCTGTCATCAGGCCTCCCTCTATACCAGCTTCTCTGGCAAGTCCCTTCTTTCCCTGGAACTGGCAGTCTTAGACATAGAGCAGACACCCATCAGTGTATGCAAGAGTAGGAAAGGAAGCACAACTCAACACTGAGGTCACACCAAACCTTGTGGATACATGAGCTACCTGCATACTCTGCAGCTTAGCAGCTCAAAGCCCAGGGGTTAGGGGTCAGCACCACATCCAACCTGAGGGGACAGTGTTTGATCAGTGTGTTAGGAAGCAAGTGACACTGAAGGGTGGATGAGAGCAATGTGCACGTACCTGCTGTGTGTTTCTCTGGGACTGCAGGCTGGACTGGAGCCGCCGCAGCAGGGGAGCACCATTCCTAGACAGCCTTTTGAGTAACCAGTAGCTGTGGGCTCGCTCCACAAACTGCTTCTTCCGCTGAATGGCCACCTGATTCGCAATCCTATTTAATCTAAAACATGGAAAAACTCAGAGTTTAGCTTTGAAAAAAGCATATTTTAAGTGTGTTTGCATTTAGAAAACTAGACAGGACGTTACTTTAGTAACACTGCAGGTCTCTCCCTGACCTTGACACATAGTATCTATGGCCCTGTACTATGAAAACAGTTCATAACCTTCAGCTATCCGGAGATTTCATCCACCAAAATAGTCACCAGGTCAAATGTCCAAAAAGAAACACAGCTGACCAAACTTTCAACACTCTGATCCTCTGTGTAGTGTCCTGTCCACACACAGAGAGAGCAGTATTGACCACTATCAGCTGAGATGCTCATGGCTGGACTCTGAGGTCACAGCTTGCTCTCACAGGTGGCACTACCTGCCCTGGTCCCACTCAATCCTGAAGAGAGAACTATCTGAAGCAGAGCAGCCCACCAGCTCAGGCTGGGAACACAGTCTGTTCTTAATAAATGACAACCATCTTCTGAGACACTTCATCCTTCAGGGACTAGAAACACAAAGCTGTATAAACCTCTGCAGCAGGGGGGCTAAACCATCAAGCCTTTGAAGGCTGGCCAGAGAGCTTCTCTGTTCCTTTCCACGATTACTTTCGAAGAGCTCAGTGCACCTCACAAGAGCATTGGAAAACAAACTCCACCAATCTCACGATTTCAACAGTACAAAACTACAGAAGGCCACAAGGTGTTCCTTCATTGTGCATTACACAACAAAATTTTGGAACTGACATTAAAAACTTCTAAGTTCACTTAAAAAAAAATCAATTTTAAGTTTTACAGATCAAGGACCACCACTACCAGGTAGGAACCCAGCTCTGCAAAGCTGGCTTGCTCTTGAGAATGCTGCAACTCCTGAGGCTGCAGTCTCCTGCCAGAGCTCTGCTAGCTTTACTACCCCCTGCGGCTCTGCATGTTCAGTAGGGGTGGGTCTGGCACCAAGACCATGAAGCCTATCTCCAATGACAAATCCACCAAAAGACACTCAGATGAAGACAGCAACCGAGCGCAACAGAAGGCAAGTGACAGACACCTGAAGATGTACCAAAGTCTACAAGAAACTATGTCCATGGGTCAGGCAGGCCTGGTCACTTCGTTAGCTGCTTTTCTGAGTAGTTTTTGTTTTCACCACTTGGACCGAGGCATAACATCTGTATAGTATACTATATAAATTCCAGCAACATGTAAAGGACAGAGGGCTTTAACATGGAAATAATGTTTAACATTACACTAAGGGTTATTTTAACCATCACATGAGGCATTACATATACAAGATTTTTTTTCTTTTTTTTTTTGGTTGGAGGAGGGCGGTTGTTTTTCAAGATGGTTTCTCTGTGTAGTCCTGGCTGTCCTGAAACGCACTCTGTAAACCAGGCTGGCTTTGAACTCAGAGATCCACTGGCCTCTGCCTCCAAGCGCTGAGATTAAATGTGTGCACACCACCACCATCCAGCTCAGGGACAAGAATTTTTTTTAACAACTAAAACCCCCCCCCAAAAAAAATGCTGGTTAGCAATTTGTTTTAATAAAGAAAGACTCCAATCTCATTAAAAAAAAAAAAAAAAAAAAAAAAAAACCAGCCAGGCATTGGTGGTGCACACCTTTAATCCTAGCACTAGCACTTGGGAGATAGAGGTGGGAGAATCTCTGTGAATTCGAGGTCAGCCTGGTCTACCAAGTGAGTGCCAGGACAGGCTCCAAAGCTGCAGAGAGAGAGAAACCCTGTCTCAAGAAAAGAAAAGAAAATTAAAAAAATAAAAATAAAAATCCACCCTTTCTCTAGTGCAAAAATTTGGAAAAATGTTAACAGTTTGCAAGTTGTAAACAAGACTGTTAAATACATTAAAATGTATTTAAAATGTGCCCTATAGGTATGTATCCAAACACCATCTGCAGAGCCTACCTCACCTCTGGTGAGCAACCATGTGCCTTGGAGAAAGAGATGGTCAAAAGGCACAAAACTTTAAGCCCACCAGAAGCAGACCAGTCAAAAGCAAGTACGTCTACTTCTTCATCCCACACTCATTAAGCTCTGAGGCCAACTACTAATTCAGAGAAAGTACAAGAGAGAACAGGCCAAGGCACACCACTAATAGGCCATCAAACAAGTCAGGCATGAGACCCAGAGCACACAGGAACTTGGAAGAAGTGACCAAAATGGAACCCTAGAAGGAAAGAGGTGCTCCTCCACTCTGGATATAATTTGTCCCAGATCTCTGGTGTGATACTGGTACCCAAAAGGGAGACCTAAGGCTGGCCACTCCCTGTGCTTTGGCTTCCTATCTTATCATCTTACTTCACACACATGCTCCTGCCATGATGCCATTGCTCTGATGTGGTTCAACCAAAGAATAAATTGATGTGATGCCCAATCTTGTACTTTCAGCTCCTCAAACTGTGAACTCAAAAACTTGTCTATTTAGGTTTTTTTGTTTGGTGGTTTGTTTTTTGTTTTTTTTTTTTGTTTTTTTTTTTTGGTTTTTCGAGACAGGGTTTCTCTGTGGCTATGGAGCCTGCGCCGGAACTAGCTCTTGTAGACCACGATGGTCTCTGACTCACAAAGTTACAGGGTCATGGACAGAGTCACATGGCTGGAACTTGTTTCTAACAAGGAAAAGGGAGACACAAGCAAGGGAGAACTGGCCAGTTGCAAGAACAAATGGGTTCTCTGGCCTTTTTAAAGCTTTTATTCTTTTCTTCTTTTTTTTGTAAATCATAGCTATCACTAAAAATGAGTGAGAGCTACAATGATTAGTGCTCACTGACTCAGTACAGGGAGGGGCAGGCAAGTTCAAGAGATAGCAGGACACATATGTAAACCGCAGAGAGGGGTGTCAGGTAGGATAACCCGCCTACACCCACCCACACTGTAACAACTGTGGCAACATACATTCACCCCAAAATCCATATCCAGACAGTTCCTTCGAAGGTTCAATACCGTACAACCCCTTATCATCAAGGAATGGCTTCCGTCACACTGCAGGGCCACTGGAGATGGCAATACAAAGCATGCAGGTGGAAGGGGACAGCTGCATAAAAGTTTAAATAATGCACTCCAGGAGTGTGTGTACATGCGTACATACGTGCATGCTTGAGTGCGTGACAGAACCAACCATCCCAGATGTATGTGAATGTGAATACTGTTAGAAGAATAAGGACAGGGACTGCAGCACTCCAAAGGTGACCCTGTCTCTGCTACATTTGATAATTCAAATTATGTTAGTCTCTGGGTTTTTTCCTTATTTAGAATTTCCTAGGCAAAAACTCATGAGAAGTGGGGAAATGACACTTCTACCTACATGCACAGATCCAGACTCTCTGCAGATGCTCCACACAACTCATTTCTGGAGAGTGAAATCTGTGAAACCAGCCCAACATTTCCCACACATCCTGAACTTTATAATGAACTCCACTCATGTTCAGGACAGCTCCATGGTCAGACTAGCAAGAGTCTTTCACCTTATAGCATCAATAAATAGTCATGAAAAAAGAAGTATTATTTTAAAGTCTTGGTTTTTGCCTCCAAGGATCTCTAGGCATAAAGCACATAACACCCTCTGGTCAACAGATGGCCATGTGAAGCCTGGCACTGCCAAGACCACAACCATTACAGTCACGGAGAGAGAGCTGGCAATTAGGCATCCTCACGGCTGCCTATAACAAGACACCACAAAGAAATGACCAGCAGCCAAGATCTCAGAGGTAACAGCTCAACTGTGGCCGAGGCCCATTTTATTATATATCCTATCAAATGGCTGATCCCTTACCCCATGAGATAGTGAGAAGTGGCTCCTCTCAGATCCTTCAGGATGCCTCACAATGCCCATGTAGGGAAACTTCCCAGCCTACCCAGGTCACTGACAAACCAGTACAAAAGAAGGAGAATGGAAGCCCCATGGAGAAGGAAGACACAAGGTGACCTGAGGATGAACACTTACTCTAACCATCAAAGGAAAGACTGGCCAAGCAGAAACAACCCTCAGTCTGGAATTGTTTTCAAGCCTCACCACAGATGTCAGACTAGACACCCAGAAACAATACTCTCCCAAATAGCACGATAAAAAAGACCAACAACTGAGCTGGAGAGATGGCTCAGTGGTTAAGAGTACTGCCTGCTCGTCCAAAGGTCCTGAGTTCAATTCCCAGCAACTACAGTAAGTCACCTATAATGGAGCCTTCTTCTGGCCTATAGACATACATGCCAGCAGAACACTGCTTTTAAAAAATAAAAAATAAAAATTTAAAAAAAAAAATCATCCACAGAGAACAGGTAGGCTCCATGTACCTGTGGGCAGCAACCCCTTTGGCAAACCCCTACTTTCAAAAATATTTACATTACAATTCATAACAGTAGCAAAATTACAGTTATGAAGTAGTAAAAGCGTTATGGCTGGGGGTCCCCACAACGTGAGAAACTGTGTTAAAGGATAGCAGCACTAGGAAGGCTGAGAACCACTGCTCTACACAACCACAGGAGGAAGACTTATTCCACATTCAAGTACAACTTCAGTGAACCAGAAGGCAGTATCAGACAAACTCAAAAAGAAGAACATTTTTCCAGGTATTATAGAAGACAAAGACTGAAAACATCCGAACCCAGGAAGACTGAAGAGACTCAACAGTCACAGCACAGCAGCTGAATGGGTTTTGATACAGATACACACCCCAGCCCTGTGTCTACAGAGCACTGCCTAGAGTCTCACCTGCCTACCTACAGGCTTTCTGACTCCTTACCTTCCATCTGGCCCAATGATCTGACACCTCAGAACAAAACAGTTATCAGAATGGTCTTCCTATGACTTGCAGGGTTTGAGCATTGTGTGAGGCAGGCAGGGTTAGGTGCATGGAGCAACAATCAGGCACTGAGATTACCTCTAGAAGGTAGGTGTATACAGGACTTAGACATTGTGTCCTTCCCCATTGCAAAGACATAATTTAAAACCTATATCCAGAAGGGTACCTGACCAAGTAAGGGGATGTGTGTAAGTCTCCACAATCCATGTATAAGGATGTATACAGTTCACAGAACACTAGCAATAAGTAACTAGGTGAACTAATGGAGGTCTTTTTTGTTCCCTTGTTTGTTTTGAAAATCTGAAACAGTCAAACTTGGGTGTCCTGCTGACCTCAGGGTCCCTTCCCTTGGGCTGCTCTGGTACCAAGGTCACCACACTGTTAGCTTTGAGTGGACTCACACTGGACAGCAGCAGTAGTGAGACAGTAGGAACAATCTGCCCCCAGCAATAAACTTCTAAAATAAATATCTACCTCTATTTCTGCAAAGTAACTATGATGAGAATTAAAAGGAGGAGAATATCAGCCACACTGGAGATGCCTCCTCAGATGAGTGCCCAGGGACAAAACACCCAGGCCCACTAGGGGATGGTGTCCAGATGGTGGGAAGAGTCAATAAGATGGGTGGCCTGTATATACAGATTTCAGATCAATAATGGCACAGCTTTACAAGGGCAGGCTAATTTAACACATCAGAAGGCATGCTGCTGCTGCCACCGTCTAATGAGTAGACAGACCCACTATTCCCCTAGACTAATCTGGCTCTTTCTACTTGCCAGGTACCAGGGTGGGCGCCCTGCCTTCCACACCATAGTATGTCATTTTGTACTTTTCAGTTGCTTTCTTTCATGCTTCTTCCCCAGTATCACTATGGTAGATGCATCTGCCTGCTTTCCAAGGCCCTCCCACAGCAGCAAACATCCCTGTGTTGTTCTCAGTACATGTATTGCAGGGCTTCCACTCGAGAGGGATGGGGCCAACCTGTGGCAGATGGAAATGTTTATCAAACACAGATGCTCTTTGACATAATAGGGCTACATGCTGATAACCTCACACCAACAAGTTCATTTCTTGCATCTCTCCTACCCAACAGCCTAGTTAAGCAACACAGTTCCCCACCAAGAAAGAGTTCTTGCTCATCCTCTTTGTGCCACTCACTGGAAGCTGTGGCTCACATCAGTGTGTCACCAGCATCTCCAAAGACTACGACACATACTGCTAACCCAAAAAGGGCAAAACTCTAAGTGTGTTTTGTACTGAATGCATAGCATTTTTGTCATGCACTGATTTTCAAAATTGGTAACTCAGTCAAGCATGCTGCTACATACCTTTAGTTTCAGTTCTCAGGATGCAGAGACTGGTGGATTGCAATAAGTTTGAGGCTAGTTTAATCTACATAGCGAGTTCCAGGACAGCCAAAGCTAGGTAGTAAAACCTTCTCAAAAAATAAAAAAAAAAGAAAAAGGAAAAAGTAAAGAGAAAAGCAGGTGTAGTGGCACATACACCTTTAATACCAGCACTCCGTAAGCAGAGGCAGGAAGATCTTTGTGAGTTCAAAGTCAGCCTCGTCTATAGAGCAAGTTCCAGGAAAGCCAGGGCAACACAGAGAAACCCTGTCTCAGGGGAAGAAAAAAAAAGGTAAATCAAATTTTAAGTCAGGGACTAGCTATATAATTAAGTGCCGAAGCATGGAGGAGGAAAAAGGTACAAAACCTAGGTCAGAATTCAATACTATACTCAAAAGCAAGAACTACTCTATCCAATGAAATACATAAGTGTTCATATTCCATTTTTGTCTTTTTCCCAAAGTCAGATCAAGAACTGCCAATATGAATACCATCAAAGAAAAGGAGCCCCAGTCTCAGCTCACTACTCAGGCGTCTTCTGTACTGAATAAAATATGCAGCAATTATCCAAGTGGCTAGAGGCTCTAAGTCCCAAGCCAGATCTAGGCAGACAACAGCCACACTCACTAGCAGTCATTCTCCTGAAAATAAAAAGTACGGCCCTGCACAGCCAAGGCAAGAAAGTTAGCAGGCTTAATACAGGGAACTAGTAGCTCATGACTCCAAATTTCCGTCTTCAACCTTCCCCAAACTTATGTTCTTTAAAACTTTTTCTCTTTTGAAGACAGGGTCTCTTGATGTAATCCTGGCTGTCCTGGAGCTCACTATGTAGAGCAGGCTAGCCCTGAACTCAGAGATCCACCTGTCTCTGCTTTCCAAGGGTTGGGATTTAAAGTAGGCACCATCTCACCCAGCACTGCCCTCAGTCTATTGGTTACAGCTAGTGCCAAGGAGATGTCCAATCAAAGAGTCACAGAAAGTTTCTAAATAAGTGGACAAAGTCAAGACTATCTGCAACTGATCTCTAAAGTTTATGGCTTAAATAAATCAAAAGCAATCTTTATGGTTTACAAATGCCAAATAATAAAAATATGAATAACTAAAAATACACTTTTTTAAAGTTCTCCTCAAACAACTGTCCCTCCCTCTTCAGTTAAGACCTGCCTGCTCCTGAACGAGCTGGAATGTCACATGACAGACACTCTAGCTGACAGACTAAACTCTGAAAATCAGCAGCCCTCTGTCTCCAGCTACATCCCACATTGTGCACATGCTCTGTCCTTTGTGCCCCCCCTTCCCATCCCCAGAGGCAAGTCCATTCCCATATAACCAGCAGACTGAGGGTAGTGGGAACTTGTCCAGGGACATGGTGGTCAAAGATATCAGGATTCCCTGGAGACTGGGGCAATACAAACTCTTTTAAGTTCAACAGAACAAACATCTGGTTCAGGTACACTTTTATCTCTATTCAATGCTGACTTAAGTTTGTTCCTAAATTAAGAAAAAAAAGGGAGAAATGCTTCTGTAGTTAAAAGCACTTGTTTCTCATGCAAAGGATGTGGGTTCAATTCCCAGCACCCCCACATACCAACTCACAAAAAACACCTGTAACTCCAGTTCCAGGGGATCTGAAGCTCTCTTCTGACTTTGGCAGGAACCAATCATACACATGGTGCACTTAAATACACACAGTCTAAACATTCATGCACACGGAGGAATAAAAAAGCAGCAGCAGCAGTAGCCAAGCAAGCATGCTGGTTTATACCTGTAATCCCATTATTCAAGAGGCTGAAGCTGTGACCTGCCTGGGCTACATAGTGAGTCTGAGGCAAGCCTGGTCTACATAGTGAGATCCATCTCAAAACAAAATAGAACAGGACAAAACAAGACAAGACAGGACAGGATAGGATAGGACATGGTCAGCACTTAACAAACTGAAGCAAGAGACACACAAGTATGAGGATGACCCAGCATGCTCAGTAAGTCCCAGGTGATCCTAGCACAGATAAGACCTTGTCTGGGAGAGAACATGAGCTGGGTGCACCACCTCTTACCTGCTGAACTCTATAATAGACCCTGAAACATTTAAAGCTCTTTCCTCAACGGTTCTGGCCACAGAAGGCCAAAGAGCCTTTGTTCTCACCTGCAGATCCTCCTTCCCACAGTCCCACCCATCTGGCAGCTCTCATGTTCCAAAACCTGAACATCAGGAACCACAGGTACAAGGATTGCACCCATCACCTCAAACAGGTAATATCTGGTGCTGACCAGAGAAGTACTGATAGACTGTTGTTTCATTTACTTCTGTTTTGGTAAAACTCAACTTTTTCATGGCTCTTGATATAACCCTATCCTTTCTGCCTCAGAGGCAGAAATCCCAGTTAAACTATCTTTGAAGCCAGGCTGAAAATTTTACCAATACAGGCATGCTGGTTTTCATAGGGCCTTGTCTGAGCAATGGGTTATGCACTCTATACATTTTTGAATCACTGACTGTAAGGAGGTATAGCTCTATAACAACACACCATTTACAAAAACTGTTTTAAACTCTGCTAATACAAAGACAGTGCTAGTTCCTTTTAGGTTAAAACTGTGTTTCCAACTCAGCCAGTAAGCTCACAGTGGCACCATAGTGCCCAACTCCATTGTATAACACAAGCTAATAAGAATGAGCAACTTCTTCAAATCAGACATTAAGAAAAAACAAAAAAACTAACAGTCACTGTGTTAAAGACAGCCTCAGCCCTTTAGTAATAAAAATATTCTGAAAGTCCACAGTCCACTCGTTTGCCAAGTGTCTTTACAAAGCAGCCCTGTCACCAATACCCATGTAAGCTGCTTCAGAGCAGCTGTCTGCCTCACATCAACATCTCGGGGCTCTACATACCTGACCAGACTAAAAGTCCATACCCTTCACAGAAAATTACTTCCTCCAGGCTCAGGGACAGGGTTCAAATGGGTGCTATGATGTGAAAAAGAACTTTTTTTTTTTTTTTGGTTTTTCGAGACAGGGTTTCTCTGTAGCTTTGGAGCCTGCGCTGGAACTAGCTCTTGTAGACCAGGCTGGTCTCGAACTCACAAAGATCCGCCTGCCTCTGCCTCCCGAGTGCTGGGATTAAAGGCGTGCGCCACCACCACCCGGCTGAAAAAGAACATTTTTCCTTTCACATAATGAAACAAAAAAGGCAAGCCAAGGAGTACAGAAGACATAGGGATTGAGGGCAGATCAGGGCAGACTGAGGGGGATTTGAAGCAGTCCCTAAGTAGCATAAAAGAGCACAGCAAGCCTCCTATCATCAGGAACACAGACTGTGGGCCATCACACAGTCGCCCTTCAGTAGATCAGGGAACAGCTACACTACTGAACATATCATCAGCAAAAGAAGAAAGAAGTCAGGTGTGGTGGTGAGCACCTTATCCCACACTTGGGAGCTGGAGACAGAAGATCCCTGTGAGTCCAAGACTAGCAGCAGCTCCCAGTCTAGGCTCAGCTCAGGCAGCACCTTACAGAGGTCCCAAAATCTGGCAGTAAGCGAGCTTAACCGCATTACACAAATGGGAAGAAAACCTAGGATGCTATGAAATCCAGAAGCCAGGGCGGAGTGAATACCAGGGTGGCTGTGGCTCCTATAACCATGCCTACCTTATACTCAAGGCCAATTAGTCACAAAGAATTGTAAATTATCCCAATCTATAACTTCTCTTACATTTTTGCCCCCCTGGACAGTAGCAAACGAATGGAGACATGGCTTAAGAAACAGACTATCAGAAGGTACAACAAATGGCAGGACTTCCTGCAGGCCCTAATCTGTGTCCTCCATCAAGTCTTTCAATCCAGGCTCATCTGCACCAAGGTTCAGATGTACTTACCTCTGAGGGGGAATATACGGAGCACACACGGTTGGCAGAACCGCACAGGGCTCAGCCAGTGTTTTCTTAGCCTTTTTTGCTTTTTTCCTGACCTTGGACGTAGACCTGACCGTTTTGACCGAACTTTCTTTTCGACAGACACCATTTTTCATTTCAACATCTCCATAAATGTTCAGAGGCCTCCGGGTACAGCCTGGAGGTGTGTGGACATCACAATAAGCAGTCTTCCGGACAGAGAACGTGGTGCTGCCTCCAGTCAGCTCCTTCACAGGCTCCATCTTCATGTACAAGCCAGCCTTCTGGGCACATGTCACATGGAATGCTGTGTAGCAATTTGCTTTGTGGCACTGAATGCAGGCACCCACGCCTTTCTGCTTACAGAGGTAGCATGTCAGTTTCCACCGAGCAGGAGGTATGTTCCTCACACCATCGATGGGTTCAATGAATACCGTGTTGGCAAAGCCAACCTCTGGGATCCACAGGGCACATACCACATGGCCCCAGCGGTCATCGTCTGTCTTTTTGAAGGCACCACCCTTATTCGGGCATAGCACGCAATCCGCAGGGCGGGCCCGAGACTGCAGGCAGTGGCGGCAAAGCCACTGGCCCTCAGGGATGTAGGGCACCCCATAGCACTCCTGGTGCACAGCCAGGTTACACATGTCACAAAAGAGTATAACATTGCTGTTCTGACACTCCCCATCCATGCAGATGCAGCAAACGGCATCCTCATCAATCAAGGACTGCTGCTCGCCCTGCTTCTGGTTCTCACAATATGACTCCTTCTCAAAGCGATCCATTAGGAACTCAAACATATTCTGTGACACAGCAGAGACACAGTCACCCTTCCGCTTCTCATTGATGATCTCTAACCAGGCATAATCTTCCTCATCCATGTCATACTCTACCTCATTGTCCAGCTCCTCAGCTGACTTCTCAATGAATTTGTAGTACACAGGGGGCCTCCTGGGTGCAGATGGAGGACTATACTCCACAATCCGCACCTTGGGCTCAGGAAGGGCACTGGCTGAAGCTGGTGTGCCATGGGTGCTAGGGAGGGCTTCATTTTTCTTTTTAACTCTGTTGTTTTTGTGACGCTTAGTTCTTAAGCAAACAGGCGGCCTCTCACTGTTTTCTTTATTACTGTTGCATTCACTCATTTCTTGAGCAGTGAGGTCATCTTCTAGTATGATCTCCAAGGGATCAAAAATACTGATCCGATGCAAGCGTCCTTCAATTTCTATCTCCACCATCCTTTGAGCTTGTGCGTATGTTAATGTTTCTCGAGTGGGGGAGTGTTTAATACTGCACGGGGAAGAAGGATGCCTCGCTGCAGAGCCTCGATGACATCGTCCTTTCCTCCTCATTTGGCAATGATTACCTAAAATAAAGTCAATGACAAAGTTAGTTCCATGCAGGATGACAAGACCAGAAAACCACAAAATATGCTTGGGTAACACTAACAAATCAACTCAATACCCCACAAATGAAGCTCGGAGCTTGAATACTTCTGAGACTTCCAAACAACTTCTCCTAGGACATTTCAATAGTACCCATCACCACATCCAAGTAACGGTACTGATGGACACACAGGCAGAAGGGAGCAGCTCTCAGGGTTCTTGCTGAACAGCTAGGGCACAGGTGCATACTACACATAAGTCACCATTTTAGATCAAGCCAAAAGTCACCTATAAGCTGGGCAGTGGTGGTGCATACCTTTAATCCCAGCACTTGGGAGACAGAGGTAGGCGGACCTCTGTGAGTTCTAGGCCAGCTTGGCCTACAGCGCTAATTCCAGGACAGCTAAGGCTGTTACACAGAGAAACCCTGTCACCCCCCCCCCAAAAAAGTAAGAAAGCAAAAGAAAAAGTTGCCTACAAAACAGCAACATGCCCTCCAGAGTTGAGACCTTGGCCTCTTGCTCACAAGTATAGAGGACTGTTTTTCAGATAGACTTCACATCACATAGATACCTATAGCCACAAAGCAAGCATGCCCAATGGCCACCTAGTCTTAACAAGTCTTTTAGGTCTCCTTTCTCTTTTCCACTACTGCCCAGCTGAGGGCTCCTGTGAACCCTGTGCTGGGGGCCAGAAGCTTCCATATCTCAGTAGCATAAAGTAGTTCATTCTTCCCCAACACATCCTACAAACACATAGCCTTGTCAGGACTTAGAAAGGAACCCTGAACGGATCTGTAGACTATCTTTACCCCAAGCGGTCCAATGTAGCTTCCACAGAGCCTAAGCAATGACCACCCTGGAAACTACCATGAGCAGCACCAGCCTTTTTCTTTATTCAGGCCAGGATCTGGCTATGTGCTGGGACACATACTCTTCAAGTCAATCTAGCTGTGGACAAGAAGTCAAAAAGCATCTCTACTGTCTTCCTGACACACTTGAAAATGCTCATATCTTGCTCCAAAGAAAGGATGGGTTCCCGCAAACCACAAATAGCCTGCACAATTCCCCCCACCCCAACAAATCAGAGTCCTTGTCACTGGCTCACATGCCTGAAAACTTCAATGCAGAGATTTGTTCATTTCCAATGTGGACAAAATCAGGGTGCTGCCAGCCTACACTCCCACCTCACTGTTTTCCCTGAGGTGACTTGGTGTCTGTGTACCTTATGAGCAACATGCTCGTTCTGAAGCACTAGTCAAGCAGGACAAGCATATGGAGCAACAACGGCAGAGACAACTCAAACTCTTTCCTCTAAACCAGCCCACTTCACTGACAAGAAGCATTCCAAGATGAACTGTCAGAGCAGTCCAGATCAGAGCTCTTGAGGAAGCCTGGATTCACAACCTCATAATCAGTCTTCGAGAAAAACCCTCAAAGAGCAGACTTCACACTTTAAGTCCCAGAAAGAAATCTCTACAAATCGTATATGCAGTTTTTAAGATAAATCTTACAGGATGCAGAAACCCACATTTTGTGTGAAAATTAGATACTATCTCCCTATGAACAGGAACAAGAAGACACTGGTCGGCCATACCCAATGCACCTGCATCTGTGAAGCCTCGAGGAACCTACTCAACCCTGGATTCTCAGGGAGCTGTCAGCAAACCCACCAAAGCCAGCCCTCGGCCTCTAACAACATCCCTTAGGATGCATATCCAAGTGTCAGCATCATATCCTGCACAGAGAGAACCATGGTGCACCCACGGACACTTCACAAATCACTACCAGGGCAGGGTAGAAGCAACAGCTCCCAGATTAAAGACAAACATGTAATTTTCTCCTCTACAGTAAAGTACTGTAACCAACCCTTCAAATCCCACATTCTTCTAGTGAGCACTAAAGGTCTTTAAACCACTTTTCGACAAGAACTGAACCTAATACTTAACGGCCACAGCCACTCTGTAATTTGAAAATGTAATTGTGACCCGGGGAAAGAGGGCATTTAGCAGTACTGCTCAGTCTGGGCCCAACAATCTCATCTGCTTCCTCGTTTTACCTATATCCGACCAGCACTTTGACCCTCCGGCTCTGTGCAGAAACAAGCATTTCCATGGAGGGATCAGCAAAGGCAATAAGCATTCTTTCTCCAGAAATAACTGTGTTACACACATCCTAAAAAAACCTTTGCTGGCAAAAAAAAAAAAAGAGGAAAAGACTCCATGCTCAAAATCAGTTCGGTTCATTTCCTGCCCTGGCGTTTGTAGGCAAGCTTCTTCCAGCTTCTACTCCTCACTGTAAAAGCACGCACAGGAAAGAGACACACCTCTAATGGTGGTGTGACCATTCAAGGAATGAACATAGACTCAGGACAGCGCCAGACCCAGCAGGTGTTAAGAAAGTAAATAAATATCCCAACTCTGTAACTATATGTTACCAGATGATAGAAACTCTTAAAACAGTCGCAGCTGGGTGAAGGGAATGGCCTCCATTAAGGGGGCGTTTTCCTAGGTGTGTTTAAGTGTGTCACAACTGCAGTGTACGAAGAAGAGCCGTGTTTTCTGCAAATTATGCACAGGAAAGTTGCTTCTCTCCTAAAGGCCCAAGAAAAGTCGCGCACGCGCGTTCGTTTCTCAGCGTTTCCTGCACACATCCACGGAGTTTGGCGGAGCTGCGGGCTTGCTCCGGCGATAGCAGGACGCGCTCGACTTAGGAAATCTTCGAGCCCATCCCTCTTCAAGGGAGTTTCCTGTCTTGGCAAAATAGATCGGACCTATCTGTTACATAATGCGACCCGCTCCGCACCGCCAAGGCTACGGGCGAGGACATGGGCAGACGCCGCGAGACCCCAGGCCTTCCGCCTCCTCCGCTGTCCGACGCCCGGCCTCGATGTTGCCCCGGCAGCTCAGACTGCCGGGACGCCCAGAGCCCGCCCGGCCCGACGGCTTCCCCGCCTCCTGAGCCCCGCCGCCGGCTCCATTCTCTTGGCCGCGCCTCCCGCGCCGCGGAGGCCTCCTTCTACGCCTCTGTCTCCCCGACCCCGCCGTGGCCTCCGTGTCCCTCTCCACCCCCACCCGGCCGCGGCCTCCGCCTCCGCGATCCCGCCGCGGTCTCGCCTCCCAGACCCTGGCCTCTTCGGCAAGCCGCCGGCACCCATCTCGGCGTCCCCGGGCGCGCCGACTCACGCCGGCCCACACCGGCCCGGCCTTCTCAGTCTCCCCCGGCCTCTGCGCCAGCCAGGCCTCACGGCCTCCGGGCCTCGCCGTCCCGACTCTTCGGCCTCTCCGCCCGCGGACAATGCGGAGCCGCCGCCGCCGCGGCCGCCAAACATGGCGCCGGCGCCTCCGCCCCGGCCGGCGAAGCGGGCGGCGAACAGCGACCGTCAGACACTCACCTTCGGGGCGCCGCGGCCGCGGGAGCCCGGCGGGCGGGCAGGCGCGGGGGCCGGCGCGGCCGAGGCGGCGCTAATGGCGCCGCGGCTCCTCCGCCAACGGCCGCGCAGCCGAGCCCCGCCGGGCTCCGGGGCGCGCTCGACCGGCGGCTCCGGGCCCGCAGGGCGCCGCGGCTCGGGCGGGGTCGGCGGCGCCGGCACGGCCGGCTAAGGCCGGCTCGGGGCCCGGCCGGGCGGAGGACGCGGACGCGGAGCTGTTCGGACGCCTGCCGAGGCGCTGCTCGCTCCCCAGCGAAGCAAACAATGCGGCGAGCGCTCCGCCCGGCGCGCTGCGTGCGAGACGCGCCCCGCCCGCCGCCGCCATGACGCGCGCCGCGCCAAGCCGGGATGAGGGGGCGGGGCAGGACGCGAAGTCAAGAGTGGGGTGACCAGGAAGGGTGGCTCTCTCGGGGTGTTAGGGTGGGGATCCTGGGGAGTGAGGAGGGAGAGAAGTGCAAAGTGAGGTGACTGGGAAGGGTGGTTGGGGAAGAAAGGGTGGGGCTCCTGAAGGGTGGAGAGTAAAGAAGAGTGCTACAAGAGTGGGGTAACCAGGTGATGTTTACTAGTGGGTGCAGTGGCACTGAGTAGAGCGAGAATGCTGACCCTAAGGGGCAGGTAGGGTTTCCTGAGACGGTGTGTTTTCCAAGGGAGTGGTTCTTGAGGGAATCAAGAGTAGACATCCTAAGGGGGATAAGTGAGGTTCTGATAGTGTCAGGTGACCAGGGTAGTTCATTAAGGCTGAATTAGAAGGGGATAGAAATAAGGGTCCTGAGGGAGGGTCACCAGACAAGGGTGGATCCCTTTGAGGAATAAATGACTAGCATTGGAGGACCCTGAGGTGGCAGCACAAGGAGGGGTCAGTGGTTGGGTAGGACTGAGTTTGGAAAGGAATTGAGGATTACTTGTGACCTTGACAAGTGTGGAAGTCTTAGAAAGAATGTAACAGCTAGGTCATGGGGGCATTTCCAACACAACCTTCCGTGTGTGTGTGTGTGTGTGTGTGTTTGTGTGTGTGTGTATGTTGTTTTGAGACAGGGTCCCAACTATGTATAGTTTTGGCTGTCCTGGAACTCACTCTGTAGACGAGGCTGGCCACAAATTCACAGAGCTCTATCTCCCAAGTGTTGAGATTAAAGGAATGGGCCCCACAACCGGCTCAGACCTTCCTCTTTGAAGCCTTAGAGGTCATTAAGCACTGCTCTCTTTTCCTAGGACCTGGTAAAACTCTAGAGCAGTGGTTCTCAGCCTTCCTAACGCTACGACCCCTTAATACAGTTAGTTCCTTATGTTGTGGTGGCCCGCAACCATAAATTTATTTCGTTGCTACTTCATAACTAATTTTGTTACTTTGTAAATTTGCTATTTTGTTACGAGTTGTAGTGTAAGTATTCAATATGCAGGATATCTAATATGCAACCCTGTGAAAGGGTCCTTTGACCCTCAGTTTGAGAAACCTGGGCTGTGGAGACTACTGAAGGGCCCTGTGGATTGGAGCTCAGAGACACCCATCGTACTTTCCAGTCAATTGTTTCTACTTGAGCCTTTACTTTAAAACTCTAAAAGTTAGTGGTTTCCTGAGAATTTTCATTGTGAGATTAATCTCTAAATGTTTTGAAATAAGAGTGAAAACTAGGTGGTTCTTTGGTTTTCTTTAAAGGCTTGTCAGGCGGGTCGTGGTACTAAAGGAGTGATGTGTCTATGACATTAGAGTGGACCGTCAGGTAAACAGACAAGCTTTTTCACTCAAGGGCAGAGGCCCCATCTTCCTAAGCTGGTGAGTCTTCTTCTACATAGTAGGCTGGTCAAGATCACTGCTCAGGATAAGGCACCATTGACTAGGACAATACAACCTTGCTCACTTAAGCATTCCAGGTTGGGACTGGAGCCCCATGAGCTTTTTACTGGCCAACACTCATGCCCCACTGCAGCCAAACTATAGGTTGGAAATAAAGTCTTTTGTTGTTATTGTTTATTTTGATTTGTTTTCCAATACAGGGTTTTTCAGTGTACCCCTAGCTGTCCTGGAACTTCCTCTGTAGATCATTCTAGCCTTGAACTCAGAGATCTACCTGTCTCTGCCTCCTGAGTACTTGGATTAAAAGTGATTGCCCTGCTAGACAATAAAGTTTTTAAGGGTGGATTAATTCTGGAGCCAAGGTTATCCTATGGCCACTCAGAAGCAAGGTCCTACAGTTAGCTGAACCCTTCTAGA
The DNA here is from genome assembly GCA_028555095.1 of Dicrostonyx torquatus. Lineage (NCBI taxonomy): Eukaryota > Metazoa > Chordata > Mammalia > Rodentia > Cricetidae > Dicrostonyx > Dicrostonyx torquatus. Next base: position 497,311 of record JAQHUG010000413.1, read on the forward strand.
ACTCCATTGAGTCATGGTAGGAGCAACCCTAAGAGGCCTGAACACATCTGCCACAAAGACAGGAACAGCAAATGTTGCCTCCTCTATAGATGCCCAGCCATAAAGAACAAGCAAGCTAAACCCTCAATCTTCTCTCTACCCTGGGAAAACTATATGCAAACCAGCAAGTGAAGGATCTCCCACAACACAGAGTAAAGCTAAGACACAATCTCATAAAACAAAAGATGAAAAGACAGGAAACCTTTACAGAGCAGGACGGACTAAGGGAGAATATCAGTCCTCTGAGAATGAAAGCCCTGCTTAGTAGGCCGGGGGAGTCCCACGTGCAGGCATGAAACCAAGACAGCCTGCGATTTCAAGAATGAAGAAAGCAACTGAAAAGCTATCAGAGGAAGGACCTTTATGGTGACTCAAATATGTATGTAGGAGGAATTACCAAAATTCTAAAAGAATTGAATCCGGGATTCATATACAGTAGAAACTAGTATTTAAATAAGACAGCAACATAAAGATGGATTCATAGCCCATATATAGTTAAGTTTACTGAAACAAATCTCTAAAAATTACTAAAAATATGTTAACAAGATTAAAAATGAAATCAGTAGCAAGAGATGGATTTCAGCCATGAAACCAGTTTGCACTAGTAATGTCAGTATCCAGAAATCGCAGACAAACTCTGCTACATGTGTGAAGAGAAGCAGCAACGCGAAATGAAAGTGTGAGTGGCATGTTGACACATGTCCTGAATCCCAGCACTGGAGAGGCAGAGGCAGGCAGATCTCTGAGCTCGAGGCCAGTCTGGTCTACAAAGTGAATTCCAGGACAGCCAGGACTGTTACACAGAGAAACCCTGTCTGGGGAGAGCAGGGAGAGAGAGAGAGAGAGAGAGAGAGAGAGAGAGAGAGAGAGAGAGAGAGAGAGAGAGAGAGAAAGGAATGCAAGTGCAATGACATTCTTACATTATATGGTTAGGGGACTTTAGAATGCAAAGAAAATGGACTATAATGTTAAAATATCAAAATATCCACATGAAAAAATGGAAATGTAACTTACGTCTTTCAAATGTAAGAAAAAGATAAAGAAAAATCAACAACACTAACAAACAGAAGGACAAAGGTAGAAGATTAAATTGCTGTGCAGTGGTGGCTCACACCTTTACTTCCAGCACTGAGTTTAAGGAAACCTGGTCTACTAAGTGAGTTCCAGGACAGCCAGGGCTACACAAAGAAGCCCTGCCTCAAAAAACAAAACAGGCCAGGCGGTGGTAGTGCACACCTTTTATTCTGTAGCCCAGACTGGCCTTTAACTCAGTCCTCCTGCCTCAGCCTCCAAAGTGCTGAGAATACAGGTATTTGCTGCCTAGTCTGGTTTGAAATCTTTCCTCTTAATGAAAACGAATGCTTTACATATTTATAATAGAAATTGGTTGTCCTTTTCACTGGGAAATCAAATCATTTGTGTAACCAAGCCCTTACATTAAGACCTCCGAAGGTCTTAAATTTCTCATGAGCCACGTGGCATGCCCACCATAAAAAGAAACAAAGTTTGGAGTACATGAGCTACTCCACACCACCCTCAGACCCACGCGGGCCAGGCACCTGTATTCTGACATACAAAGACCCCTACACAAAGACACAGTCTGGAACCCCAGGAACCATGGGAGCCACTGAGGCTGGTGAGAAAATGGAAACTCACCTACACACACAAGGACTGTAAGCAAACTTGAAGATTAGTTTGGCTCAGATTCCTAACCAAGGTCTAGAAAGGCAAATCAGAATCTACCTTAGGCATAATTGAGGCCCAGTTCCACATTCCTCATGATGACATCTTCAGACAGAGCTGATTTTCCGGCCTTGTTCTTGTGTAATGCACGGCTTAGCTATATCACCTAACAAGGAGGTTCATCTGTGTTAATTACCACCTCTCACAGTACCTGTGTGCATGAATCAGGTCAGCACACAAGGGAACTAACTTTCCTGGGACAACAATAACCCTGGAAGATTACCATCCCAAGTGGGAACTAATAAAACACTTCCAAAATGTAGGATTAAGCAAAAGAGTGACATGTGTCTTCTCAACATCAGCTTGAATGCTGTCCAGCAGACTTGCCGAGGGAATTTTCAGATTCCTGGGGTATGCATCTTGCTAGACAAGTCAGGAAAGGTAGATTTCTTTTTTTTTTTTTTTAACTTGTAGAAAACAGACGGCTAAGTTAAATGATTTTTGTTTTATGACAGTACAAATAAATCCAATAGTGAATAACAAAATGATTTCTGCCTGGGGGAAGAGATGATCCAGAGAGTGGCAATTTGATGTCCTGAGGAGCATCAACAGTTTGCTTTTGTTTTTGTGTTACCAAGCCTCCTCAAGCAAGCTCTGCATCAGTCACTGCAAATGCCTCTCTTCAGTCCCATGAATGGTCTCACCACCATGCTGGCTTGCTCAGCGATGATTAAAGAAATCTTTGACACATCTTCGCTTTAGAGTCGCATGAGTCATGTTTGTAAGTTTTTTTAACCCATCCTTCAGCAGCTTCCTTGGCATCTTCTCAGGCATAACCCCTCTGAGGCTCGGCTTCAGCCTTCATTGCCAAGTGGCTCTGTTGTCTCCCTCACTGAAAGAGGAGGCGTGTCTCCTGTAAAGCTGTTTTGAAGTCTTCAGTCACAGTTCTGAACCGTGACCTGGTTTGGAAACAGTCCTCATATGTGTACTCAAGGTCATGTCTTTAAGCCAGGCCCTACTCTTGTGCCTGATATCCTTATGGGAAACTGGAAATTTAGATGCAGGCACAGTGGGGCAAAGACTACTATGACATTACCACAAAGCCAAAGATGATGAAGGACTGACTGACAGCCTCATAACCAGGAGCTAGGAGACAGGAAGGGTCTTTCACCGCAGATTTGAGAGGGAGGTGGCCCTGCAGACGCTCATTTTAGACTTGTGGCCTCCAGACTGTGGGACAACAAATTTCGTTAAAGATGTTCATTCTGTGTTCCTGAAGCTGTATGATATGAAGGCAGTCTCAAATACTGGGTCCTTTATGCTTCTCAATGATAAGCAGCCTCAACTGCTCACATAAGATCCATCAGCAGCCAGACTTGTAGTTTATACCTTAAATCCCAACACTCAGGAGGCAGAGACAGGCAGATCTCTCTGAGTTTATCAAGGACAGCCAGAGCTACATAGTGAGACACTATCAAAAAGAAAAAAAATCCATCAGAAATTCTGTGAGTTCCTCTTCACAACACACCCAGAACCAGACCGACAATACCAACTCCTCTGTTCCCCCAAGATCAGTCAACATCTCTGCTCACCTGGGTGACCCCTGTGTCTGACTCATCACTCAGATACTTTGCACCTCCCTATTTCTCTGTGTAGCACCTCAAGTGATTCCATCACTCACAAGCTGAGAACATCATGGATGCTATCTCCCTCGGAATGAAAGCCAAGGTCCTCAATTCAAAACACTCAAGCAAAAGCATTAACAAATGGGCCAAGGACTGAGGCAAACTCTTCTGTAAACAAAATGTACAAGTGAACCCAGGGAGACACCCCACATCATCAGCCCTCACAGACCTGTAAATGCAATCCACAGTGAGATGCTACTGTACAACCACTGGGATAACTAGAACCCAAAAGGTCTAGGGTATGTGCTGGCAGGGATGCAGAAACACTGAGACTCTTATACTGTTCCTCAAAATGCTGAGCATAGAGCTAACCTGTCACTATAAATCCACTCTAAATTCATGCCCAAAAGAAATAAAAATATGCCAGGTGGTGGTGGCACACTGGGGAGGCAGAGGCAGAAGGATCTCTATGAGTTCAAGGCCCACCTGGTCTACAGAGCGAGTTCCAGGATAGCCAAGACTACACTTAGAAACCCTGTCTTGAAATAACAAAAATAAAAACAAAGCAATATTATTCACAATAGGGAAAAGGGGGAAATGACTGATGAAAAGGTAAATAAAATGTTAAAGAAAGATGAAATACTGACACACTATAACACAGATGAACCTGGAAAACACGTTCAGCAAAAGCAGCCAGGCACAAAAGGACACATGCTATATGTCTTCACTTAGAGAAAATGTCCAGACCAGGCAAATCTACAAAGATCGATTTAGTTTCCAAGGACTCTGGGAGCAGGAAATTGAGAGTGACTGCTGATGGATATGACACTGCTCTTAAAGTGACCATGGAACCTGGCCTGGGGTACCCATCTGCAACAGCAGCACCTAAGAGACTGAAATGGGGGGCTGGAGAGATGGCTCAGAGGTTAAGAGCATTGCCTGCTCTTCCAAAGGTCCTGAGTTCAATTCCCAGCAACCACATGGTGGCTCACAGCCATCTGTAATGAGGTCTGGTGCCCTCTTCTGGCCTGGAGACATACACACAGACAGAATATTGTATACATAATAAATAAATAAATAAATAAATAAATAAATAAATAAATAAATAAATAAATAAAAAGAGACTGAAATGGGAGACGACAGGGCGAGAGTCCATCACAAACCAACAGATAACCAATGGCTTCTCATCAACCCTAATGGCATTGACTAATCTCTTCCTGCTCTTTCCAACCAAACACAGCTGTTAAGTGACACAGCAGATAACTGTAGAAGTCTCAATGACCGGAGGAGCAAAGCAGGCTGGCCAGGGGCCTAGGAAACACACAACTTGCAGCCTCTCACACTCTTAATCTGGAGTCTAGACCATATATCTTCTGCACCTCCAGTCAGTGGCAGAGATGCCCAGGTACGACTGTGTCTTCCCAGACTCCTGCGCACCAGTGAGAGAAGCTTCAGTACCTTTCACGAATTCACCAGAGACAAGGCAAGGAGCCTGTGATTAGCAAGTCCACCTCCTCACTTGGCCTCCTCCCCTCCCTCTAGGCAGCATGAGAAGCACCTCTATTCCCACAGGAACCCCAAAGAATTAAGTAGATACCTCAGTGTCACCAGATGAATAAAATAGATCAGCATAAGATGGTAAGGGCAGGACCATTAGAACCACAACCCAGAGGAGCAGCCCAGGAAGCCCTCACCTGAATTAAAAAAAACTGGTTTAATGACAGGGAAGGTTTAAGTAGGATTCCGTCTCATAATCCTAACCCAAACTGTCCAATCATGGCTGGGGAATGACTTAAATAAAAACTCACAGCTTGACTGGCGAGAGATCATCAGCCGGGGCAGCACAAGGGAAACAGATGTGGGATTGTCATTCAGGGACTGATATGCAGCAATCACAAAAATGCTTCAATAGTCATCACAAATTATCTTGAAATAAATGAGCACATAGAAAAACTTAGGAAAATTTCCTTATCAAAAGAACCAAAGGGAAGTTATGGAACCAAAAAAAGTACAAACAATGAACCAAAAACTTGAAAAACTTACTGGATGGATACAACAGCAAATTAGATATGACATAGGAATGAATCTGGACTCTGAACTGGAAGATAAGGTCATAAAAATTGCCCAAATGTAGTATAGAGAGAAAATAGATGGAGGAAAATTGAATATAGCCTTGGGGATCTATGGGACTATTGAAAATAAATCTAGTTTTTGCTAGGCTTTGTGTCAGTGAAGTCCAAGAAGAAGCATAGGACTGAGAAAATATTTGAAGATCCAATAGCAGAAACTTCCCAAATACAACAAACGCTATAAACCTGCACAATGAAAGTTAGTGAGGTCCAAATAAGACAAAACCCAAAAACCCTGCTATATGCATCATAGTTAAACTTCTGAACTGGGGACCAAACCTCTGCCAAGAGGACTCAGAAAAATGACCCACTGCCAGCAGTGAAGAGGAATCTCGGTACCTGTACTTCTCAGCAGAAGTCACTGAGGCCAGGAAGATGTGGACACTGCTTTTCAAGAAAAGAGCTGTTGCCGGGCGGTGGTGGCGCACGCCTTTAATCCCAGCACTCGGGAGGCAGAGGCAGGCGGATCTCTGTGAGTTCTAGGCCAGCCTGGTCTACAAGAGCTAGTTCCAGGACGGGCTCCAAAGCCACAGAGAAACCCTATCTCGAAAAAC
>JAQHUG010000413.1:505217-515632 GCA_028555095.1 Dicrostonyx torquatus
GACCAGCCTGGTCTACAAGAGCTAGTTCCAGGACAGGCTCCAAAGCCACAAAGAAACCCTGTCTCGAAAAACCAAAAAAAAAAAAAAAAGAAAAAGAAAAAGAAAGAAAAAAAGAAAGAAAAAAAGAAAAAGGAGGAGAGAACAAGAGGGAAGCAGAGTGACACACCAGGGGCCAGAGGCCTGGCAGCTGGCAGACAAACTGACATGAGAAGCAGTGAAAGTAGAACAGGGAAGAAAGGGAGAGAGGGAGGAAGGGAGGGAGGGAAGAAGGAAGGAAGGAAAAAAGCCTCAAGGCAAAACATAGATAAACAGATTAAAATAATAGCTAAACTAAGGCTGAACACTTAAAACTAATGTCTCCATGTCATGATTTGGGAGTTGGTTGGTAGCCTAAAAAAAGCCTTCTACAGTCTAAAGTTATATATGTATATATAGGATAAGTTATATAAATGTACATATAAGAAAATTTTTTTTAATTAGAGGTTTTTTTTCTGGGTGATAATGGTGTACATCTTTAATCTTAGCACTCAGGAGGCAGTGGCAGATTAAGCTCCAATTTGAGGCCAGCCTGGTTTACAGAGCCAGTTCCAAGATAACCAGGAATGCACAGAGAAACCCTGTCTCAAAAAACCAAAAAAAAAAAGCCGGGCAGTGGTGGCGCACACCTTTAATCCCAGCACTCGGGAGGCAGAGACAGGCGGATCTTTGTGAGTTCGAGACCAGCCTGGTCTACAAGAGCTAGTTCCAACGCAGGCTCCAAAGCCACAGAGAAACTCTGTCTCGAAAAACCAAAGGAAAAAAAAAAGATCAATAAAAAAAAAAGCCAAACCACTAAACAAAACAAAAATATTTATTCAGTGAATAAAGTAAAGAGACAAATGGAGTAAAGTTTTGTACTTCACTCATAATACTAAATGTCAATATAAATAGATTATGACAATATATTCATGATTATTGTAATGGCCAAAAAAACACTGAGAAAACTACACAAATATTATGCTAATAATACTATCAACAAATCAAAATGGAATTCTAAACAATGTTCACTTATCCAACAGGAAAGCAAGAAGAGAGAAGTGAAATGAGGAAAAAAGAATAAGCAAAAAGTAAAATGGTAAAACTTATTGTGATTTCTTTTTACGTTCTATTAAAAAATATAACTCGGGAGTAAGTATTAGCGAATAACGCTGAGAGATCCACAGATCTACAGAGACTCGAACATCTGCTTCTCCTCACTTCCTAGACTGAAAAAAACCACACAACCTTTCAACTCTTTATTTTTTTTTCCTCCCTATGTCCTATCTCCCTCTGAGTCGGCCTGGAAACTCTATGGTCCCTATCAGACAAGTAAGTGTGAACTCTGCCTTCCGAACCAAGGTTGGACTGTATTGGTGGTCCTGGAGCAATCAATACAAACAAATCTCCCCCAACAAAAACAAAAATTTAATGTATCAATAATTACTTTAACCGGGGGTTGGTGGTGGCACACATCTTTAATCCCAGCACTTAGGAGGCAGTGGCAGGTATGTCTCTGAGTTTGAGGCCAGCCTGGTCTACAGAGGGAATTCCAGGACAACCAGGGCTACATAGAGAAACCCTGTCTCAAGAAAACAAACGTGGAAAAAAAAACTGGGTATGGGTGGGTGGTATACGCCTTTAAATAATAATAAACATAAGACACAGAAACAGGACAAAAGCCTGGTGTGGTAGTACGTGCCTGTAATCCTAGAATTTGGGAGGAAGAAATCAGGAAAGTTGAAAGTTCAAGGCTAGCCTGGTTTATTAGTGAGATCTTGTTTCACAATAAAGGCTGGAGCAATGGTTCAGTGGTCAAGAGTATGTACTGCTCTTGCAGAGGACCAGAGTTTGGTTTCCAGCATTCATGTCAGACGATTCTGAACTGCCTGTGACTCCAGTCCAACGAAATCCTCTTTTGGTCTCCTTGGACAGCTAAACTCACACACACTCACCCACACATATATACATTAATATTAAAACTAAAAGTTTAGAATATCAGATTTATTTCATTTATATTTTATGTGTATGAGTGCTCTGTCTGAATGTATGTATGTGTACCATGTGTGGTGCCTGTGGTGGTCAAAAGGGGGAGTATCATATAACTGGAGTTAGAATGTTCATGAGCCAATTTGTGGGTGCTGAGAACTGTACCCAAGTAAGAGCAACAAGTGTTTTTAACCACTGAGCCATCTTTTTAACACCTAAAATTAAAAATCAAAATAAAACAAAAATGAGGCATTGGGAAATTGAAGTATATTGAATACAGTGAAAAAGACACAACATATCAAAGACTGTGGACACAGGGATATCTAAACACTAAACAAATATCTTAGAGAAAAAAAACATGGCTGATGTGGGATTCCCTTCTGTATGCTGTGAGTACAATTGGTTAATAAAGAAACTGTCTTGGCCTGTGATAGGGCAAAAGTGAAGAGGTAGGCAGGGGAAAACTAGACTGAATGCTGGGAGAAAGAAAGCAGAGTCTAGAAACACCATGTAACCGCCAGAGGGGAAAGATGCAAGCTGTCAGGTGGAACCTTACTGGTAGGCCATGAGCCTCATGAGTAAAATATAAAATAATAGAAATAGGTTAATTTAATATGTAAGAGATTGCTAGGAATATGCTATAGTGATTGATCAAGCAGTGATTCAATTAATACAGTTTCTGTGAGGTTATTTTGGGAGTCTGGGTGGCCAGGAAACAAACAAATTAGCACTCAAATGTGAGCTAGATAAATCCACATGAAACCTGAGAAAGCTTGGAAAGTAATCCTAGACACTAAAAAACAAAGTTTGGCTGCATATTTTTTTTCATCTGGCAGCATGCTGCAGCTTCCTTAAGAGAAGTCTTCCTGATTCAGCAGTAGCAGAAAAAAAGCAGCATGGTTTTGAAACGGTGGCTTCCTGGGCCATGGTGGCAGCACAAACTCTGGCTCTTTCATGAGGCCAAGCACATGAAAGGGGTTTGTGGGCAGCATGCTGCAAGTTCCTTGGTGGCAGCATGGGCCAACTGGTTACCAGAGTTGAGGTGCTGAGGGCAACTCCCACCCATCAGTCTCAGAGGCAATAAATGGACCTCCACCATGCCGGACTAGGCGTAGCCAAAAGGCAAAGCAGCCTTAGTACTAGTCAAGCTTTTTAACATTTTAAGAAGTGGTCCTGATCAAAAAAGGATTACAGATACACAGTAAAGGTAGATTCAGATGAAAAAGACCTCTAAATGGGTCACAGTGTGTTTAAAAAATGTACGTAGGCTTAGGAGAGAGAAAAAAAAGACTAAAGAGACAGTAAATGTAACATAAGAGTACAGACAGTTATAGATTAAATGATTAAAGATAATAAAATAAATATTAAACTTGTAGAAAAAGTAATAGAGTAAGAAGAGCCATGTCGGGGGCTGGAGAGATGGCTCAGAGTCTGAGAGCACTGACTGCTTTTCCAGAGGTTCCGAGTTCAATTCCCAGCAACCATATGGTGGCTCACAACCATCTGTAATGAGATCTGGTGCCCTCTTCTGGCCTGGAGTCATACATGCAGATAGAACACTGTATACATAATAAATAAATAAATCTTTTAAAAAAAGAAAGAAAAGCCATGTCAAGTTGGAAATCCAGAGTCTGGATTATGTATATTATTGTGTTTTCTTTAAATTTTTTGACTGTGAAGAAAGTAAGTAGAGAGAGACATTTCATTAATGGGCTGCTAAGATAAACCAACATAAAGGTATCTTGACTTCCAAATTTGGGTCTAAGGATTTGTTGCTTTGGAAAAGAGATTCTGCTTTTGTTTCCACAGAAGATGAGAACCCGTGGATTTCTTTCAGACTAATGTGGTTTAATGTACCAAGACCCTCCCCAAAAGGTTGCTGTGAACACCCCCCCAAAAATTACTTCACCCAACAAAAAAGCAGGAAGCAGTTTGGAGAGAACTACACCTAAATTCCCAAACATTGTTTATAAATGTTTGTTGACATTTAGAGAGGGATTTGCTATAAAGATTTGCATTGGCATGGATCTTGGTTTATTAATATAAATTTAAGGTCAATTTTGTTATACTGTGTATATGTATTTCTGATATTGATTAAGGTATTGTGTTTATCCAGCTCATTTAAAAATGTGATGTATAATTAATAAATATAGGTTAATAGATAATCATCTAGTCATGTTAGTTAAATTTTCTAGATATATAAAGATATATTTCAGGGGCTGGAGAGATGGCTCAGAGGTAAAGAGCACTGGCTGCTCTTCCAGAGGTCCTGAGTTCAATTCCCAGCAACCACATGGTGGCTCACAACCATCTGTAATAAGATCTGGTGTCCTCTTCTGTACTGCAGGATACATGCAGGAGGAGCCCTGTATACATAATAAATAAAAATCTTTAAAAAAAAAAAGATATATTTCAGTTAGTTAGGTATTCTTCAAATCTTTCAGAGACCTTCAGAATATGGCATTTAAAGTGTTTTAAGGACTTAGGACTTTTCATGACATGAGACACATCTGCTTCTGGCAGCACCAATAACTTCAAGAGGAAGATGGGCACTGAAGAGGCTCTGTATGGAGTTTGCTAGCCATTTGGGCAAGAAATCGCTCTTTTTTGGACTGTTTGATGTTGTGCTATATGAACTGGACATGCAGGACCCACAGAGAAATGACTGCTGAAGCTGCCTAAAGGAGGTGAGACAGTCCTTTAGGGTTCCTACTTCATGAAAGAGATTGCCCAGACATTCTGCAGGACACAGAAGTAAGTGACTGATAAACAGACAATATTGGCGGAACTGTCTTTGAAATTTCCTGCTTTGTGGAAAAGTTTGCTGGATATTATGAGCCAGTAAGCTGAAGATGGATGCTACAATGTTTTTTTTCTTTCTTTTTTCTTATTTTGGTTTTTCGAGTCAGGGTTTCTCTGTAGCTTTGGAGCCCGTAGACCAGGCTGGCATCGAACTCACAAAGATCTGCCTGCCTCTGCACCACCACCACCACCCAGCTGGATGCTACAATGTTACAGAAGAACTTTGAGTGACTGTCTAGGCAGTGAGATGTCTCTGTCAATTTTAGAATTTTGGAAGTTGCTTACAATGCACTTTCTGTTTACTTAGGTAATATTATATCATTCTGGAGTCTCTGATGGAGTTGAAGAATATATAATTATAGTTTTCCTTAGTTATGATAAAAAATAAAGTAGATATCAATGTTGTAACTATAATTTTTGCTTGATATCTGTTTTGTTACATGTAATTTTTCTGTGTTAAAACCTTCCTTTTTATTTAAGCAGAAAAGGGGAGGTGATGTGGGATTCCCCTCCGTATACTGTGAATATCATTGGTTAATAAAGAAACTGTCTTGGCCTGTGATAGGGCAAAAGAGTAGAGCTAGGCAGGAAAAACTAGGCTGAATGCTGGGAGAAAGAAGGCAGAGTCAAGCAGAAGCCATGGAGCCACCACCAGAGACAGATATGCTGAAACTTTGCTGGCAAAGTTTCTGTGTGGTTATTTTGGGAGTCTGGGCAGCCAGGAATACACAAGCAGACTCCTACAACACATGTGCAGACTTAGTTGTGTATATCTGTAATCCCAGAACTCAGGAGACAGAGGATTGCTCCAAGTTCAATACCAGCCTGGTCTACATAGTGAGTTCCAGTTTAGCTAGGCTTACATAGCAAGAACTTATCTCAAAATGAAAGGAAACAGTATCTCAGAGCAATCTTGTCTCTGTCTCTCTCACCTCTCTCTCTCTTGAGAACTTAGACCCAAAATGAAAGGAATGAAATAAGATAGAAATCAGTGGAATTGAAAATGAGAAAATCAATGAAATAAAAAGTTGATTCTTCAAAGTGACCAATAAAATTGATAAAATTCAGTCAAGGAAAGAAGACCCAAGTAGCTGGGCAGTGGTGGCACACGCCTTTAATCCCAGCACTTGGGAGGCAGAGGCAGGCGAATCTCTGTGAGTTCGAGACCAGCCTGGTCTACAAGAGCTAGTTCCAGGACAGGCTCCAAACCACAGAGAAACCCTGTCTTGAAAAACCAAAAAAAAAAAAAAAAAAAAAAAGAAGACCCAAGTATAGTACTGATATTGGGGAGACATAGGAGGTCAAATACTGGAACACCCACATGTTGTGAATCAAAAGGGAAATATGATGGCTAATCAGTGCCCCTTGATGTGGTGGTTTGAATGGGAATGTTCATATATCTGCAGGCTTTGTTGCCAGTAGTTTAAGTGCTTGGAAAGGATTAGGAGGCCTAGACTTTTTGGAGAAGACATGTTAACCAGGAATGGGGTTTGAGACTTCAAAAGCCCAGTGCAGGACCAGTCAGTCAGTCAGTCAGTCAGTCAGTCAGTCAGTCTGTCTGTCTGTCTCTTTCTGCTGCCTTCGCACCAGGATTTAAAGCTCTCAGCTACTTTTCTAGCACCATGCCTGCCTGCCTTCCTGCCACCATGCTCCTCACCATGGTGATAATAGACTAATCCTCTGAAACTGTAAGCAAGCCCCCAATTAAATGCTTTCTTTTGTAAGAGTTGCCTTGGTCATGGTATCTCTTCACAGCAACAGCAACTAAGACACTGGGTCGCTCTACCCAGATATTTAGTCAAACATCATTTTTGTATTTTGAGGCAGGGTTTCTTTGTGTAAAATCCTTGGCCGCCCTGGAACTCACTCTGTAGACCAGACTGGGCTCAAAATCACAGATATCAACAAACTGCCTCTGTCTCCCAAGTGCTGGGACAAACATCATTTTGTATGTTTCTGCATGAGATTTACAGTTAAATCAGTGAGCTCTGGGTGAAACAGATTAAATCTCCATAATGTGGGAAGGTCTCTGCCAATTCACTGCAGGCCTGAATATAAGTAAAGGCAGCATCTCCAGAGCCAAGAGGCTCCTTTTGAATGTATTTTGCAACACCAGCTCCTTCTGGTCATATAGGAGATGGCCACTGGGCTTGAACTTTATTCAGCTCCTTAGTCTCCAGCCTCCTGGCCTCCCTCACTGGGATTTTGGACTCATCAGGTCTCTACAATAGCACAGGTCAAGTCCTTAAAATATCTCTGGCTGGCCGGGCAGTGGTGGCGCATGCCTTTAATCCCAGCACTAGGGAAGGCAGAGGCAGGCGGATTTTTGTGAGTTCAAGACCAGCCTGGTCTACAAGAGCTAGTTCCAGGACAGGCTCCAAAGCTACAGAGAAACCCTGTCTCGAAAAAAAGAAAAAAAAAAAACTCTGGCTGGCAGTATAACTCAATGGCATAGTGTATGCTTGTTTAATGTACAAGACCCTAACCCAGTCCCCAGAATTAGAACAAATATTCTCTTTATATAGGGATCTGAAATAGGAGACACATGAGCGGGTGTGGTGACACACACCTTTAGTTTCAGCACTTAAGAGGCAGAGACAGGTAGATCTCTGAGCTCAAGGCCAGTCTACAAAGAGTTCCAGGACAGTCAGGGCTACACAGAGCAAACCTGTGTTGGAAACAAATTTAGAAAACCAACAACAGCCGGGCGGTGGTGGCGCACGCCTTTAATCCCAGCACTCGGGAGGCAGAGGCACTCGGATCTCTGTGAGTTCGAGACTAGCCTGGTCTACAAGAGCTAGTTCCAGGACAGGCTCCAAAACCACAGAGAAACCCTGTCTTGAAAAACCAAAAAAAAAAAAAAAAACCACCACCAACAACAAAAATCCTCCTAAAACTAGGGTTTGGAGAGAGGGCTCAGTGTTAGGTCTCAAGAAATTCCTTTTCGGGGCTGGAGAGATGGCTCAGAGGTTAAGAGCATTGCCTGCTCTTCCAAAGGTCCTGAGTTCAATTCCCGGCAACCACATGGTGGCTCACAACCATCTGTAATGAGCTCTGGTGCCCTCTTCTGACCTGCAGACATACACACAGACAGAATACTGTATACATAATAAATAAATAAATATTTAAAAAAAAAAGAAATTCCTTTTCCCCCAAGTCTGGCATTTAGACAAAAGCCAGCATTCCCTGAGGGACTTGAGAGAGTTCCTACTTGCTAAAAGGAGTCTTTCTCCTGTCTCTGGCAAAAAGGAAATATGGCTCTTCCATTAGCCTATGCCTGTGGTGCCTATTAGCATACCAAGGTCCTTGTTAGCCTCTAGGCTCCCTCAGTCCTTGCTCACAAATCCTCCTGACTGATCCACCCCACTACTGTAAACCTTTCCAGCCCCCAAGTTTCCCTTCCCTTCCCCCAGCTTCTCTTTTTCTCCAGTATAACCCAGTCATTTTGGCCACTTGTTCTCTTGGTCCTCTATTCATCCTCAGGCGCTCTCTCGGTTCCTCTCTCTTCCTCTTTCATCTCTCTGTCTCTTTCCTCTCATAGCCTAGTTCAGCCTGTAGCCTTCCAGATGCCTCTGGCTCTATTCTCCCTCATATCTACAATAAAACCTTCTCCTCAACCATAAACTAGGAGTGGCCATGTCTTCATTTTCATTCATTCAGCAGGTAAGAGCACTTGTTTTTCTTCCAGAGGAATGGGGTTCCATTCAGGGCACACAGGTCAGGCAGCTTACAATACTTGTAACCAGTGTAAGGTTTACAATTAGCTGTTGCCTGTGGTGCCCATTAGCATATCAAGGTACAATACGTAAACAATTGTAACCAGTTGTAACCTGACACCCTTTTCTTTCTTCCAAGGAAACCACATACTTGTGCAAACAAACAGACACATATGCACATAAAATTTTTTTTCAAAAACCTCCTAGAATAAGTGAGCTAGTAAGTTCTCAAAACACAAATGCTTTTAAATTTTGTATTTATTGTGTGTATATGAAAGTGCTAGAATGTGTGTGGAAGTCAAAGGACAATTTCTACAGTGGCTTCTTGCTTGCTTTACAACTTATTGAGGCAAGGTCTCTCTCATTTTTATGGCTCCACTGCTGGCTCCAGTTAGCTGGCCCAGGAGTTTCTGGGTTATTCTCTTCTCTCCACCCCCCACCTTGCTGTGGGAATGCAAACAACCACGTGCAGCATTTCCGAAGGTCTGGGGATGGAACCTAGGTCAGGAGACCAACACAACTAGTACCTTTACATGAAGTGCCATCTTCCCGTCCTGCAAGAAGCATTTTAAAAAAGTAAATTTTATCTTCCTATTAGCAATAAACACAGGGACACTGATATTTAAAAATACAGCACATTTACAATGGTTTAAAATAAAATATTAAACATAAATTTAACAAAATTCATATAATTTGCATATTGAAAACTATAAAACTATAAAACACTAATTAAGAAAACAGTTTGTGGGCTGGAGAGATGGCTCAGCGGTTAAGAGCATTGACTGCTCTTCCAGAGGACCCGGGTTCAATTCCCAGCACCCACATGGCAGCTTACGACTGTCTGAAAGGGATTTGACACCTTCACACCAATGCCAATGCACGTAAAAAATTAAGTTAAATAAACCATAAAAAAAAAAAAAAACAGTTTGTGGGGACAGCGCATACCTTTAATAACAGCACTCAGGAGGCAGAGGCAGGTGGATCTCTGAGCTTGAGGCCAGCTGGTCTACAAAGTGAGATCCAGGACAGGCAGAGTTGTTGAAACCCTGTCTCATAAAACCAACATCCTTCCACACATACCCACTCCACTCACTCCCATTCCTGGGCCAAAAAAAAAAAAAAAAAATGGAAAAGAAAACAAAGAGTTTGGCAGTCCCTATGAGCTGCCACAAAGTTGCAATGAGGTTCACTGGGTCTGTCCACTTTTCTGTCTTCCAACTGAGAAACTATTCAGTTTTCCTTCTTCTCTTTCTTGCAAATCCTGGCCAGAACTATGTGTTTCTTTTTTCTTTTTTTTTTAACATTTTTTATGGTTTATTTAACTTTATTTTATGTGCATTGGTGTGAAGGTGTCAGATCCCCTGGATCTGGAGTTTCAGACAGTTGTGAGCTTTCATGTGGATGCTGGGAATTGAACCTGGGTCCTCTGGAAGAGCAGTCAGTGCTCTTAACCGCTGAGCCATCTCTCCAGCCCAACTATGTGCTTTCTTTACTCTTTCTCTGAAGCTTCCCTCTCCCTCCATATGGCTGCCCACAACCAAGCCCTGACCTCCATGCCAGCTTAACTCAATCAGTATGGCTTTTTCCTTCTCTCTTCTATTTCCTTCCTTTGGGCAGTTACAGAGATTTACAGCTTGCCTGCCCTGGTGTGTTTTTCTTTTAAATACTAATGAAATTCTCCCCTGATGTTAGAAAAAAAAAGAAAAAAAGTTCTAAATAAATCAATAAGACATAATATGTTCATGAACTATGATACTCAAATTTTTTTTTTTTTTGGTTTTTCGAGACAGGGTTTCTCTGTGGCTTTGGAACCTGTGCTGGAACTAGCTCTTGTAGACCAGGCTGGGCTCGAACTCACAGAGATCCGCCTGCCTCTGCCTCCTGAGTGCTGGG
>JAQHUG010000413.1:518928-589979 GCA_028555095.1 Dicrostonyx torquatus
ACACACACACACACACACACACACACACACACACACACACACACACACACACCCTCTCTGAGCACTGTACCTAGCAACTGTGCAACCTAGGGCTCTCTTTTGTATTTAGCTACAAACACACTCCACTCTGAACAATAGAGTATGTTTCTCTTCCCCTTTAGGACCATCAAAGTTGACAAACATATTCTCAACACATGGGTACGAGGCAGTAGAGTGATCTAACCTTGACTGGTTTGGGCATACATACAATAAAGCAAACTGTCTCCTCTAAGTGAACTTTTTTTTTTTCTTTTTTTTTTTTTTTTTGTTTGGTTTTTCGAGACAGGGTTTCTCTGTAGCTTTAGAGCCTATACTGGAACTAGCTCTTGTAGACCAGGCTGGTCTCGAACTCACAGAGATCCGCCTGCCTCTGCCTCCCTAGTCCTGGGATTAAAGGCGTGCGCCACCACCGCCCGGCTAAGTGAACTTTTAAGGAGAATCTGTTTACCATCTAATGTCTATGAATAATTGGGTGTGTACAAGATTAAAATCAGATGCACTATGAGAAAGAATATGCACAGCAGGGGCTGGAGAGATGGCTCAGTGGTTAAGAGCATTGCCTGCTCTTCCAAAGGTCCTGAGTTCAATCCCCGGCAACCACATGGTGGCTCACAACCATCTGTAATGAGGTCTGGTGCCCTCTTCTGGCCTGCAGACATACATACACACAGACAGAATATTGTATACATAATAAATAAATATTTAAAAAAAAGAATATGCACAGCATTAAAGTTTATGATTCACTCTATCAAGATAAAGAACCATGTCACAGATCTCTCTAGTAACCAAACTCTCTTGAACTCCATAAAAGGAAGCCCTATGGCTTACAGGTTAGAAGCACTTGCTGGTTTTGCCAAGGATTTCATTTTGGTTCCTAGTAACCACATGGTACTTCCAGTTTGAATGGATCTGAGGTCTTCTGGTCTCTGTAAGCACTGCATGCAGGTGGTACACAGACATACATGCAGGCAAAACACTCATATACATTTTTTAAAAAGGAAATTGTGTCCTTGAGCGTCTTCACTCATGTGGTCCATTATTCTCTTGCAATATGTTCTGAATTCTTCTATTATTTGAATGAAAATTCCTTGCTACTTTACCATCTGTGTGGGCTTTTATTTCACTCTTAGAGATTTTATGTATTTTATGCATATGAGTGCTCTATCTGCCTGTACACCTGGATGAAAGAAGAGGGCTTCAGATCCCATTATAGTTTTGAGCCAACATGTGATTGCTGGGAATTGAACTCCTTTTTATTTCACTCTTTTTTTTTTTTTTTTTTTTGGTTTTTCGAGACAGGGTTTCTCTGTGGCTTTGGAGCCTGCGCTAGAACTAGCTCTTGTAGACCAGGCTGGTCTCGAACTCACAAAGATCCGCCTGCCTCTGCCTCCCGAGTGCTGGGATTAAAGGCGTGAGCCTCAAGGAAGACCAAGGGTTAATTTAGACCAGACTCTGGGCATGCCTATGAGGGATTATCTTGATTAGGCTAAACTGAGTAGAAGACCTACCCTAAAGGAGGGTGGCAGCATTCCCAGGGTTTGGGTCTTAAGTCTTCACACTCATTGGTCTCTTCTTCCTGACTGCAGATGCAAAGTGATCAGCTGCTTCATGATCCTGCCATGCCTTCCCTGTCAGGATGGGCTGTACCCTGGTACTGTAAGCCAGAATTAATGCTTTCTGCCTTGTTTTTGTCAGAGCAGTTGATCACAGCAAAAGAGCAACTAATCCAGCATCCGTGTAACTCCCAAAGTCATCAGTGTCTTTGGACTATTTAGAGACCACTGGTGTAGCTCCAAGACTCCAGGGATCAGGACAGCCATTCTGGAGCAGACTGTGAAGGCCCTTGGGGGCTCCTTCATACTTGGAAACAGGGGCCTGGACTCTACCCTTGAGCAAAAAGGAGGCAAATACCTCCTCATATAGGAAGCCTGACAGGCACTCCCTTTCTGGACCCTGGAACAACAGACCCTCTTCTTTTGTGTGGTTCTGTGGGAGCTGAGATGCCAGAAGTCACGATTAGACCCTTTCTCCAGGACCCAAGGGGGTGCTGAGGTTTCAATTTTCCTGGAAATCATGAATACAGCCCTACACATCCTCACAAGCCAGTTTCTGGCCAGCCAGAGCTCTGCCTGCTCTTGCTCTTCCTGGGGACAGTTACTCTCAAAGGGCTCATGCCTGGCCTGCCTGAAGCATCCACTTCCTCTTTGCCAGGCTCACTGCCTCACTCTGACCTAGTAAATAAGAGCCAAATAGGATTTCAAATGTAGTCATCGTCTTTTGCCATTCTTTGCTTGCCTTTTACACGGTCTTTAGGGACATGCGAATGTGCCCTGGCCCTCCAAAACCCCTGGACATCTTGACACTATGCAAGTCATGGAAGGGGACGCCTGCTCTTCGCATGCACACCAGGCAAGCAGCTTTGTTGCCCTTCCACTTCCCTTTTCCGTCTTCCCCTGCAGAGCTTGGGCAGGGCTAGGAGCACTGAGAGCACCCAGCCTGCAGGGCCAAACAAGCCTCGTGCTGGTCTGAGATATTCTGGACAAATGCTTCCACTCTCTCCTAGCTATTTTACTTGTTGTTTCAGGCCCTACTCTTACTCTCAAGAATTCATGTCTAGAAAGTTCTAGGGCTTCTGAAATCCTTCGTGAAGCTACGGCCGACATAAGGTGTGGGACGGTGTGCACTTGGGGGACAACATGAAGAGGTAGATTACTGAAAATTTCTGTACCTTACAGGAACCTGCAATCTGAGGACCTCCATCCAGGCCTGTCTGGGGTGTTCCCTATCTAGCCTGATATGGACCCACCACCTCCAAGTGCATACATCAGCTGCCCTGAATGGAAGGCAGAGAAGACAGACTCGGGGTTCTAAGTAATTGATTGACGGCCATAGGTTCCATCCGCAGTGCACGGGCAGCCCAAACCACCTTTCCTTCAGGCCTTGTCCTTTAGCCTTGACACGGAATTCCAAAGCGTCCCCATTGACTAGTGACTGTGAATCAGGGCAAGCAAGCTGCTTCAACCTGTGACATCTGCCACCAACCCCGAGCTGGGCTCATAATCCTAAATCACAGAAGAAACTCGCCCCAAATCGCAAGATGGGTGGAGGATAAAACTTCCGCAAAAAAATAAGTTGTGGTCTCAAGTGTCATCAGAGAATGATTTCTGGGCCAAATTTCCCCTGTAGAAATTACTTGGTCCGCACAGGAATTTGAACTGGGGCTTTCAACCACAAACTCCATATTCCTTTTACCCAAACAGGGCCCTCGGCTCTGTGCAGTGAGCACCTGCTGCGTCTAGCCTCCACCCATGGGCTACCGGCAGAAGCCGCGCGCACGCCCCCGTGCAGGCGCCCATTTCGACCACAAACCCGGAAGCCCCGCAGCCAACCGTTGGGAGGGCGCTGGACCACCACTAACGGCCCAGCCCGGAGAAGAAACCGCGGAGGCCGAACGTTCGCAAACGTGCAGCAAGTCTAACCAACCGCCGCGCCGACTGCGCCTGCGTAGTCTGTGGATGAAACCCTAACGGGGGCAGGTGCGCCGGACCGCGCTTGCGTAGTTGGTCGGAGGCGGCCGGCACCGAGGCCCAGTGCGGGAGACTGCGCCGGCGTAACCTGACCTCCGGGAGGGGGACGACGGGGGGGGACTGCGCCTGCGTCGTCCTTGCGGCTCCGCCCCATGTGCCTTGCCCAATGTGCTCAAGCCCACCCGGCGGTCCTCTGGGCCCAGCCCAAGGCGGGGCAGGTGCGCACGGATTGCGCCTGCGCGCGCAGCCCCGCCCCCGGCCCCGCCCCCGACCCGCGCGGGGCCCTGGGAGGGGCGCAGCGTCCGGCGTCGTCGCGGGCGGCGGGGCTGGGGCGGCGGGAGGGGCGGCGGGGGCAGACAAAGCGGCTAATGAATGGGCGCGCCCGTCGCGCTGTCCGCAGCCCGCGGGCCCGCGCTGCGCCGCGCGGAGCCGGCGCCTCAGGTGAGTGCGCGCGGGACGCTTCAGCGGCGTCTTCGACGGCCGGCGCCGCGCCGGGGTCGGGGACCGCGCCATTGTCCGTGCGCGGCGGGCCGGGCGGGGGCTGCGTCCCGTGGGTGCACCGGGCCGGGCCTCTGACAGCTGCGCCTTGCACCCCGGCTGGTCCAGGCCGCGGAGAGGAGCAGCAGCGGGACGCCCCGAGGGATCTTTCATCAGGTGCCCGGCTCCCGCCACGTCGTGGCACCCCAAGCCGGTGCCGGTCGGCGTGCGTGTCCAGGAAGGGGCGCCGGCAGCCTGCGCGGCGGTGACACGAGTCGGTGTCACGCTTCTTGGTGCCAGCGTGTGCTTCTGGGTCTGACTACCGAGGCTTTCCGAACAC
This sequence comes from Dicrostonyx torquatus, assembly GCA_028555095.1. NCBI lineage: Eukaryota > Metazoa > Chordata > Mammalia > Rodentia > Cricetidae > Dicrostonyx > Dicrostonyx torquatus. Next base: position 523,312 of record JAQHUG010000413.1, read on the forward strand.
AAACTTAACTCACGCCTTGGCTCCGCAGCGTCCTCCCGCTCGCAGTACCTGCCGTCATTTTTTGTTCCTTTTGTCCTTTTTGGGCGACCCACTCGTCTCTGCTGGGATGGCTGCGGGTCCTCGCTCTGTGTGAAGATTCTCACGAGGCTCGAGGGCTAGTCTGTGCAGTTAGGAGCCTCAGGAGGAGCTGCTGTCGCTGTTCTGGTGTTTGTAAAAGGGGAAGTCATTTGTTTTGAAGTTAATTAGGATAAGATTAAGTGCCGTTTTAAAAAAGACACTTCTGGCTTCGTTAAACCAGTCAGCTATGGCAAGTGCGTTCTTGTGACTTTGTAGAAAGAAAGGATTTTTTCCCCCCCTTTACATCATGGTGATAAAATTAAGACTAAGGAAATCTTAGTTTGAGTTTTTGAGAAAGTGCTATAGGTAACTCAAGTTTTGACTTGAGTTAATTCCATGCTAAACCAAAATTGAGAGGAAGCTACAAGTTTGACTCTTACACCAAAGGATCTTAACCTGTGGGGTCGCGACCCTCAGGGGTCAAACGACCCTTTCACGGGGATCGCTTAAAGACAGTTGGAAACCACAAATGTTTACATGACGATTCATAATAGTAGCAAGATTACAGTTATGAAGTAGCAGCGAAAATAATTTTATGATGGGGGTCACCACAACATGAGGAACTGTATATTAAAGGGTCACAGCTTTAGGAAGGTTGAGATCCATTGCTCTACACCTGAGGGTTACAGTGGCCTGTCCATGAAGGCATTGATGCTTGCTTCCTCTCTTTGTGATTTTTATTTTCAGGAAAAGATATATGAGTTAAAATATTTTGTGAACCTTTAGAAAGTTTCAAAGTCTCAGTGTGCTTTTTGCTTTTTTTTTTTTTGCCAGCTTGACAGAAACATTGAGAAGGAGGGAAATCTTTTAAATGTTTTGTTTATTTATTTTTTTATGTTCATTGGTGTTTTGCCTAAATGTATTTCTGTGGGAGTGTTGCAGAACTGGAGTTAAGACAGTTGTGAGCTGCCTTATGGGTACTGGGAATTGAACCCAGGTCCTCTGGAAGAGTAGGCAGTACTAGCGAACCATCTCTCTAGCCACCAGAAGTGGGAGTCTTAATTGGGAAAATGCCTCCTTAAAATTGGCATGTAGTTAAGTCTGTTTGGTGTTTCTTGATTAATGATGAATGTAGGCAAGTCATGCCCAAGGGCCTGGGGAATGGTATGGTATGCCACCCCTAGGCAGGTGGTCCTGGGTATAAGAAAGGAAGCCACTAAGCAGTGCTCCTCCATGGCTTCTGCCTCCAGGTGCCTGCCCTGACTTCCCTCAGTGTAGACTGTTAACCTGGAAGTGTAAGATGAAATAAACCCTTTCCTCCCCAAGTTGCTTTTCGTCATGGTGTTCATCGTGGCAGTAGAAAGTCTAAGGCACTCAATGTTTTAGTCAGGTTTGCAGTCTCTTAGCTGAAAGAAAGCAAGAGACTGGAGAGATTGCTCAGTACTGACTGCTCTTCCAGAGGACTCAGGTTCAATTCCCAGCACCCACATGTCAGTTCACCTGTCTGTAACTTCAGTTCCAGGGGGTCTGACACCTTCACACAGACATACGAGTAGGCAAAATACCAAGAACATAAAGTAAAAGGAAAAAAGAAAGAAAGAAAGCTCTTAATTCATTTGACAGTGTTTACACAAGTGTGTCCCTGAACCATGTAATTCTGACTGTGCTGGATGCTTTGGTGATCAAAACTCTCTGATGTTGATACATACACAATCCCTAACACCTTTCAAAGGTGTTTAGGAAATTATGAGGGGAGTATATGTGAACTTATGTGTAGCATTTGTTCAGTGAAAGAAATGTGTGTGTTGAGCCGGGCGGTGGTGGCGCACGCCTTTAATCCCAGCACTCGGGAGGCAGAGGCAGGCGGATCTTTGTGAGTTCGAGACCAGCCTGGTCTACAAGAGCTAGTTCCAGGACAGGCTCCAAAACTACAGAGAAACCCTGTCTCGAAAAACCAAAAAAAAAAAAAAAGAAATGTGTGTGTGTTTCAGGTCTCTGGTGGACCTAGAGTCTGGAGAGAGAGAACTGGGAAGTTGCGCTCTAGAAGCGTGGGGACAGTAAGTGGCCATGATCACTGCCTCTGCCTCTTCACTTCAAATCTGCGTTTTCTGTGTGCCTGGCTTCAAATCCTTTAATTTTGACTTCTGGTTGACCTGATGAGAGGAGGGAGTAGGTAAGTGACTCTCTTTCCTTGGTCACTGACCAGAGGCTCTTCCAGCTAGTATTGTTTTCTTCTGAACATCTGCACAAACTGTTCACAGTCAGCTCTGCTATTCTTCTCATTACTGTTTGAGGATACTGTTGTAGGGGTTGTAGTTCCTGCAGATGTTTTATGTCACTTAATCTAGCTGCAAGAGTCTCAGACTGCGCCCACCCTTCCTGGCCTTCATTTATATTTGGGAAGTGTCGCATCTTGTCAGGCTCTCATCTTCCTGTACCTCAGTCTTTTCAGATACTTTGTGCCCCACTTTTTATTTCATGTACATTCGTATTTTGCCTGTTTTTGTCTGTGTGAAGGTGTCAGACCACCTGAAACTGGAGTTACAGGCGGTTATGAGCTGCAATGTGGGTGCTGGGAACTGAACCCTGATCCTCTGGAAAAGCAGTTAGTGCTTTTAACCACTGAGCCCTCTTGTCCCACTTTTTAGTTTCTACGCCTTTCTTTATCCTGGAATATGCCTATAACTGGCCAGAGTCCCAACTCCAGGTTTCAGCATACCAGGTACAGCCACTTGGCCCTGAAGAAAACAAACAAGTCAGGCATGATGGCATATACCTTTGATCCTTTGATCCCAGCACTCAGGAGGCAGAGGCAAGCAGGTGTCTGAGTTCGAGGCCAGCCTGATCTACAGAACCAGTTCCAGGACAGCCAGGGCTATACAAAGAAACCCTGTTGCAGGTGGGGAGTGCAAACAGAAGTATGAAAGGGCACAAAATGAGTATAAGCGAAACAACCAATAGGGAAGAAGAAAAGTTAAATATTTAAGCCCATCTTCAGGGCATGACACAAGCTTTAAATAAACAGAATTAGGTAGGGGCAAGAGGTATGCATAGTTAAAAAGTCTTGGTCCCAGTATGGTCTGGTTGTTGATTTTCTCAGTTCCGGTTCTACAAAGAGGTGAGAAGACAGTCCAGTTGCCCTGAGATGACCATTCCTGCTGGGGGTGATCTCATCATGAGATGATCTGTCTGTGGGGTTTAGGACAACTGGAGACTTAAGGTGCCTTCTGTGGATTTGGAGCAGGACATCGTCAAAGTGGACAGTAAGATACCTCACTTACTCTGTGCCTTCAACCTTGAAGGAACATGGAATGGGTTCACTGTCATCAGCTTATAGACAAGACTCCTTGATATGTGACTTATCTAGACTCAGAACTAAACCACTGAGGGACCCAGAGTCTCAAGACAGGAGATATGCAGAAAGAACCCGGGAATGCCAGGCTTTTGTCTGCTTTTAGTTACCATGTGGTCCCAGGTGAGGAGTTGGTGCTGTTTAGCATAAATGATTTCAAAGTACCTGTTATTAGAAGGTTATTTTCTTGATAATCATATCTAAAATTTTATTTATTGTGTTCATGATGGGGTGTTGCATGTGTCACAGCACAGGGCACATGTGGAGGTCAGAAGACAGCAGAGTCCGTTTTCTCCTTCCATCATTATGTGTATTCCCAGGATCAAACTTTGGCTCTCTGGTTTGTATCACAAGCACCTTTACCCACTAGGCCATCTAACAGTCCATCTTGATAGTTATTTCTAATTTTTTTGTTTTATTTATTTATTTATTTATAGTATTGGGAATTGACCTCCAGGCCTTTAGACATGCTAGGCAAATATTCTACCACTGATGTACTCTCAATCCATAGTCTTCTTGCTAATTTTTTCATATGTGCTTTTAGCAGTTCAAATTTTGGAAGGTATTGTTGGTAATAGTAAAACCTGTTCTGTGTCTGAGGAAGAGGACACCTGGAGAGACAAAAGAACTTCCCTGCCTCTTAGGCCATCCTTGTGCCTAACCTACACCTGGCACTGCACTAGCCTTCATAAATTCCTGTTCTCAGAGAATTTGTAATAGTGGTAGGAACTTGTGGGCCCTCCCTGTATCTGGGTTCATCTTTTGTTCCCAGCTATTGAGGGAAGAGGCTGAGGCCAGAGGTTTGTTTGAATACAGAAGTTCAAAGCCAGACTGTACAAAATATTGAGATGCTATCTCTAAAATAAGAAAATAAAGATATCCAATTCCCAAGAGGTTTTCTAAGGAAAATTGCAGGCAGCTAAGGGCAGACTTGTTGCTGTGTGTTCTGTCTGAGAGTGTGCTCTGAAATGCTTCTGGTACATTTGAGGGTATCTCTGAGGGACCTGGTCTCAGAGAGTATGTGTCATACCTTCAGGGTCTGCTATAGCTTCCTCCCCACTACTTCAGGTCTATGTTTTGGGAAGTCAGTGGCTACACAGTTTAAATGACTTGGTGTGAAAATGCTGAAACAAAAGTCCAACAAGGCATGGGTTCTGCCTACAGCCTTCTCCATGTGAGGACCTCCCAGCAGCTGTAGCCCAGGTTTCTCCTTCCATTTGTACAAAGTCTACACTACCAGCAGCAGTAAGGCTGTGATTCCACTGTCCTGCTCTGCCGCCCTACAAAGGTGATGTTGTGACCTGATCTGGAGGTTCAGCCAACCCTTGTCTTGGTTGAACCAGCAACCCCAGTTTCCACTGTTCATCTGCATTACCTCTACAGACATACTGTGAGCAGATGAATTTCATCCAAAGCAGCCGTCATAGCTGCTTACTAAGCCTCACCTTGTGGTCTCTGCACCATCTGCCAGCCACAGGGATGTGGCTCTGTTTGGCCACTGTATCATGAAAGCCACATTCACATCCTGTGAAGGACATTTAAAGATTTCCAGTGACTTTCTATCGAAACTGTGGCTTAGGCCTGTCACTGGTACCTGCTTAGATCATAGAGAAAGGGCAGTTGGAGAAGCTCCTGTTAAGTTCAGAGGAAATAAAAAAGAGCAACCAGAAAAATCTTGTGGTGTGTGCCCCAGAATGTTTCAGGGACTGAACAGGGACCAAGTGACCTTAATGTGGGTTGTTTGCTTACTGTGGAATGTGCTTTGTTTCCAAGGTAGCCTTATGGGGGTTTCTGACTATGCCTTGTGGAAATAACTGGTTCTAGATGTCTGAAGTTTAGCTCTTTGTACCTGTCTTTGGTGTTTAGCTTTGGACTTTCCGTCTTGGGTAAGTCTTAGTGGTTATAGTTGTCATTTGTATAGGCTCAGTGACTCTGTGGCATTTCTGGCATTAAGGCTCTTGATGGTGAGTATGTTAGTTATGCAGAACACCTAATATGGTTATGTTGCCCTCAGGTGTGGGCCAGGTCTTAGTTAGGTCTTTGGAAACAAAGACCTCTCTTAGAGTCCTTGACAGCTCTGTGAGGGCTTGCACAGTCCTGTTGAAGACAGAGATTTTTTTTTGTTATTGTTTTGTTTTAATTTATGTTGTGAAGTTTCTGAACTGTAGAGTTGATGCTCCTTGATGCCCCATCCCTAGATGAAACCCTCAGGGTGCCAGTTGTCTCCCCTGTGGGCTTACAAGCTTTTTGGAGGAAATTGCACATGTTAGGACTCTTCACTTAAGTATTCTTTTCTCTCCACTCCATTTCCATCACCAGTAGTCTAAGAATGAAACAAAAATTCCAGGTATCATTCAGTCTGCAGTTAACATTTTGCAGTTGTATTGAGGAACTGTTTCTTCCAAGCCAGAATCCTGTATCTTGGTTAGTATTGTGTCTGTCCTGCCTCTATGTAGACCTGCATTTGGAGACTTGAGTATCTGTAGGTGGCATGTTTGGGACACAATTCCATGGGTAATGGAATATACTCTGGTAGCCTGTAACCAGAGACTGCTTGTTCGTTTTTTTGCCACCCAGACCCAAATAATCACACAGAAACTATATTATTTAAAACACTGTTTGGCCTATTAGCTCAGGTTTTGTATTAACTAACTCTTACATCTTAACCCATTTCTATTAATCTGTGTATCACCACAAGGCTGTGGTTTACCTGGTAAGGTTCTGTCCTGGTCTCTTTCTCCTTCAGCAGCTACATGGTGTCTCCTTGACTCCACCTACTCTCTCTCTATATCTCTGTCTGGGTTTCCCACCTGGTTTTACTCTGCTAAGCCATTGGCCAAAACAGCTTTAACTTTCAACCAATAAAGCAACACATACACAGAAGGACATCCCACATTATCTTCCCCTTTCTGTCTAATTAAAAAGGAAGGTTTTAACTTTAACATAGTAAAATTACATATACAAAACAGTTTTCAAGCAAGAATTGTAGTTACAGTATTTAATTCATTTACTATTTGGCAAATTAAGGAAAATAATCATCTATCCTAACTTTGTGAGTCTAAAGTTTTATATCTAATTTATCTTTTATCATAACTAAGGAAAATTATATCTGTCTTCAACTCTTTAAAGACCCCAGAAGGATATAATATTACCTAAGTAAACAGAAAGTGCATTGTAAGCAACTTCCAAAGTTCTAGAATTGACAGAGACATCTTGCTGCCTGGACAGTCATGTAGAGTTATTTTTTAATGTTGGGGCATCCATCTTCAGACTATAGGCCCATGGTACCCAGCAGACTTTTCCATGAATCAGAATTTTTTTTTAAATATTTATTTATTTATTTATTATGTATACAATATTCTGTCTGTGTGTATGTCTGCAGGCCAGAAGAGGGCACCAGACCTCATTATAGATGGTTGTGAGCCACCATGTGGTTGCTGGGAATTGAACTCAGGACCTTTGGAAGAGCAGGTAATGCTCTTAAACACTGAGCCATCTCTCCAGCCCTGAATCAGAAAATTTGAAGATCTGTTCTATCTTGTAATGGCAAAGTTCATCAGTTGCTTTCTTCAATGTCCTGCAGAATGTTTGAAAGACTCTTTCATGAAGCAGAAACCCTGGGACTGTCTCACCTTCTTTAGGCAAGTTCAGTAGTCATTTTTCCACATATCATCAAGCAGTTCAGGCAAGAGCAGTTTCTTGCCCAGATGGCTAACCTTGTCATATTGAAGGCAAATTCCATAACAAGTTTCTTCAATGCCCATTAACCTCTTTGACGTAATTGGTGCTGCAGTGAGAAGCAGACATGTCTGTCAAGAAAAGTCTAAGTTCTTAAAACTTTTTAACTGCTATGTTCTGTAGGTTTTTGAAAGGTTTAAAGAATACCTATCCATCTGAAATATGTCTCTGTACATCTAGAAAATTTAACTAGCATGACAAGTTTGACTATAATAAACAATTATTAATGTGTGATTCTTTTTTTTTTTGTTTTGTTTTGTTTTTTGAGACAGGGTTTCTCAGTGGCTTTGGAGCCTGCATTGGAACTAGCTCTTGTAGACCAGGCTGGTCTCGAACTCACAAAGATCCGCCTGCCTCTGCCTCCCGAGTACTGGGATTAAAGGCATGCGCCACCAACGCCCGGCTAATGTGTGATTCTTCGTTATACATTACTTTTTTTTTTTTTTGAGACCGAGTTTCTCTGTAATTTTGGAGCCTGTTCTGTAGACCAGGCTGACCTCAAACTCACAAAGATCCTCCTGTCTCTGCCTCCGGAGTGCTGGGATTAAAAGTGTGTGTGCGCCATCACTGCCCAGCTACATTACATTTTTAAATGAGCTGCACAAACATAACCTTAAACAAAAGCAGAATGGGAAGTAGAAAAAGACAAGACCTCCTGATAAAGATCTGGTAAATTGGGAGCATGGGAACCATGGGAAAGGGTTGAAGGAGAAGGGAGAGGAAAGGAGGAAGTAGGGAAGCAGAGAAAAGTGTATAGCTCAATAAAATCAATAAAAAAAGGAGAAAAAAAAACTAAGAAAAAAAAAGAACAGGAATACTTACAGTACAACAAAATCAACATTAAATCAGTATCAATAACCAAAATCCATACCAATGTAAAGTATTCATCTCTATATCATATTCCTCTTTAAATGAAAACAAACATTTATAAATAATCATTTTGGGAATTTGGGCGTTCTCCAAACTGCTTCCAACTGTTTGTGAGTGAAATATTTTTAGGGTTCACAGAGACCTTTCTGGGGGTCTTGTTCTGTCAAACCACATTACCCTGAAAGGAATCCATAGGTGCTCATCTTCTGTGGAAACAAAAGCAGAACCTCTTTTCTAAAGCAACATATCCTTAGACCCAAATTTTGAAGTCCAGATATCTTTATGTACCAAATGTCTCTTTGTAGTCAAAAAATTCAAAGAAAGTACAACAGTATACATAATACAGACTCTCTGTGTATATTCCATCTTTATGTGACTTATTTTTCTTTGCTCCTTTAATCTGTGACTGTACTCTTTTTGCATTACTTCTACTGTCTCTTTAAAAACTTTATTTTTAAAAACCATTTGCTCTCTCTTTTTATAAAGATTTATTTACTTACTATGTATACAATATTCTGTCTGTCTGTGTATATGCCCACATGCCAGAAGAGGGCACCAGATCTCATTACAGATGGTTGTGAGCCACCATGTGGTTACTGGGAATTGAACTCATGACTTCTGGATGAGCAGCCAGTGCTCTTAACCACTGAGCCATCTCTCCAGCCCACCATTTGCTCTCTTTATAGCACTCTTATTCTTCTTTTTCTTCTCACTCCCAAGCCTACATACATTCATCCAACACTGTAAACCATTCAGAGATCTTTTTCATCTGAATCTGTCTTTATTGTATATCTGTAATCATTTTCTGACCAGAAGTTTCTTTTTTTTTTTTTTAAATGCTAACTAGGCGTGGCTAGGACCAACTCTGCAGCCCTGTCTGTTTGCTCCGCCCAGTCCAACATGGTGGAGGCTGTTCCTCTCTGAGCTCCAAGGACTCAGCTGGTCTATGTCGCAATAGACCATTAAGCAATTAGTATCAAGCTGCTCACAAACCCCATTTAAATGCAGGACCTCCCAAAAGAGCCAGAGTTTTGTGCTAACAGCACGAACCAGGAAGCCAGCTCCTAATGAAGTTGCTCAGATTTTGCTGCTAAAGCTGAGTCAGAAAGACATCTCTTAAAGGAGTCACACCTCTATTTGCCTCTGGCAAACAGAGCCCACCCAAGAAAATGCTGCTACCAAGAAGCCATGCTTAACCCTGTTCTTTTGTGTCTAGAAGTCCTTCCCAAGCTCTCTTAGGTTTTATGTGGATGTAGATGCCCCAAGTTGGCATACTGTTTTGTAAGTGGAGACTGCTCTTTTGTTTTCCTGCCACCCAGACCTGAATAATCACACAAAACTATATTAATTACAACACTGTTTGGCCTATTAGCTCAGGCTTCTTACTAACTAACTCTTACATCTTTTTTTTTTTTCAAGACAGAGTTTCTCTGTAGCTTTGGAGCCTGTCCTGGAACTAGCTCTTGTAGACCAGGCTGGCCTCGAACTCACAAAGATCTGCCTGCCTCTGCCTCCCAAGTGCTGGGATTAAAGGCGTGTACCACCACCACCCAGCTAACTCTTACATCTTATATTAACCCATTTCTATTAATCTGTGTATTGCCACAAGGCTGTGGCTTACTGGGTAAAGTTCTGTGCTGGCATGGCATCTTTCTCCTTTGACAGCTACATGGCATCTCCTTGACTCTATCTACTGTTTGGGTTTCTTGCCTGACTTTACTCTGCTAAGCCATTGGCCAAAACAGCTTAATCCATCAACCAGTAAAGCAACACATATACAGAAGGACATCCCACATCAGTAGCCCACCCACAGGAAGGAGTCCAACTTTGATCAGAGTCTGCCCACTTCACTTCCAATCAGTGCAGCATATTTGTGTAGTTGTCAACACATCCTTGAGTGTAGCAAGCCTTCCTTGTGGGTTCTAGTCTTGCTCTGAAAAGTTCTTGTGGTTGAAGATTTTTGTGTGCTTTTTATTTGGGGAGCATGGTCTTTAAGTCTAATCCTAGAATGGGGTGCTAGATGGAAGGATGCCATTCTGGTAAGAACTTCGCATTCCCTTCTGTAGGTTTGTTTGACCTATATGAGAGCCTTAACCATAGAGGGCACTCTTCTGTATTTGGAGTTTTGCCAGAATGCTACTGTTGAGAAGCGGTATTTTAAAATGGTTTCATTTAATATGTTACAATTGGAATGTGAAAAGAAAAAGTAAATGCTTGCCCATATTGGGTATATCATCAGGTAGTCAAAGCATTTGAGTTGACTGAATGGAAGTGGGTGGCTGTGCTGGGAAATCAGAGTGATCCCAACTGCAAGGGAGAGTGTCATCCTCATTGGGCATGTGTGCATAGCAAAGCTTTAAATGGAAAGGAACGTTTTTCTCCCAAATCAGAACATATGTCTTAAATTGAGACAGTTAAACACCATGCTGTCTCAAAACCAACTACTTTAAAATTTAGGAGGTATTTTTTTTTTTTGCTTTGTTTTTCCAAGACAGGGCTTCTCAGTGTTGCTCTGTAGACCAGGCTAGTCTCGAACACAGTCCCTCCCACCCCTCATCCCCCCATTAAAGGTGGGCACCTCCACACCTGGCTAAATAAAGGAATTTTTGTATTTGAAATTGACAATACAAAATACCAGAAAATTGATATTTATGAGTGTTTTCTTTCTAATTCTTCCTTCCATCTATACAAGTACCCTGCTCAAGTGCAACAATATTTGCCTTTTTTTTTTTTTTTTAAGATAGGGTTTCTCTGGATAGCTTTGGAGCTTGTCCTGGAACTTGCTTTGTAGACCAGGCTGGTCTTGAACTCGCTGAGATCCTCCTGTCTCTCCCTCCCAAGTGCTGGTATTAAAGGCATATGCCACCATTGCCCAATTATTTTCCTCATCAAATGACTAGTCCTGGGTCAGAGGACTAAAGGACTCGATCTGTTCTGGAAGGAATCTTTGTCATTGATTATCTAACTTTATATGTATGCCTTACTGGGGAGGGGTGAGAGAGAGACAGAGAAAATGAGAATACATGTATAATACATGTATGTGCAAGTGCTTGCATTTGTGCAGAGAGGCCAGAGGAGGATGTCAGATGTCCTGCTGTAACTCTACATTATTACTTTAAGATAGGGACTCTTATGTAACCTGGAGCTAGCTAGGTTGATGGACAGCGAGGCTCAACCATTCTCTTGTTTCTACCCTTTGTAATTCTGAGGCTACAGGGATGTGTATAGCCATACTTGGCTTTTTATATAGGTTTTGAGGATTCAAACTCAGCCCTTTCCCCATACTTTGGTAGCAAGTGCTCTTATTCACTGAGTCATTTTCCCAGCCCTGAGTTTCATTTTAAACTGGTTTTTATTTACTGGAGAATAAAATGAATACTATGAAATAGATACTAGCTCTGAATGCCATCCTCATGGGAACTTGCAAAACCAAAGTGTCACCTCCACAGTCTTGGGATGGTGACAAAGTCAAGATTCTTCTTCACATGTGTGTGACATTTGGAGAGCCACAGGAGTCTGGTGCAGCAAAAACCAAAGTAATTTGCCTTTTTCCCCCTTAAGACTAAAGCGGCATGAGAAAAAAAGATGTTTTTTTCCTAAGAAGATGACAAAAACTAAAGCTCTGCTCTTCCAGAGGACTTGGATTCAGTCCCCAGCAGCCACACATGAACTCCTGGAGACCTGATGCCATCTTTTGACTTTCAAGACACTGCCTGCACATGATGCATCATGAGCCTATGGGGGCCATTCTTTTTCAAACTCTACACATGCCTGGTCATTTATTTATTTTTATTTTGTATTTTGTTTTGTTTGAGATGGGGTTTCTCTGTGTAACAGCCTAGGCTTTGTAGACTAGTCTAGACTCAAACTCACAGAGATCTGCCTGCTTCTGTCTCACCAGATCTGATGAGGAGGATGTCAGTGAAATGTGAGGCAAAGCATGTCTAAGAACACAGGCGGTGAACAGTCTGACTGAGGACAGCTGCTAGCATGTAGCCATGAGCTGTGAGCTGAGAGCGGCAGCCCAAGGAGAGCGGGGAGAGGGAGTCAGCTGTCGGGAAAAAACACACACAGGACTGTGAGGAAGAAGCACATGTGGCGGGAGCTGCCTGAAGGCAGAACCAACCAATCTAGTGAGTCCTGTGGCATTTGGAGCCCAGGTGCTTTTGAAGTTTGGGTGGCAGCTAGAGACTGTTGTAAAGAGGCTACAACAGGAAAATCCAAAATCATTCAGAGGCTTGGCGGAGGGGGAGAAAACCTAGCTGGTGGTTACTCCGGAGGGAGCCCCTTTGTGCAGCTTCAGTGTGTGCCAGTGGCTGTAAAGCCACAGACAAGTGGCTTTGTCGTGAATTCATGCCATAATGCCAATTGTCGCGCGAGTTCTATTGGTCTTAATAATAAAAACCCAGAGCCAGATATTGGGGTAAATGCTGAAAGACCAGAGAGAACAAGGAACAAGCCACAGCCAACTCTTAACCTTGCTAACTCCTCAGCCATAAAAGGGCTGAGCGCTTGTCTTCTCCCACCTTATATTCTTCTCTTCATTCAGCCATATCAATCACTTTCTGTCTGTCTGTACAGACCTTTTCCAGACCTCTGTGGTTAACTAATGGCCAGCCCTGTTCTCTGATCTGCAGGCAAACTTTCTTTGTTAGAGCACAAACAAAATATCACCATATTGAGTGATCCTTCTGCTTTAGTTTCCTAGTAACTGGGAGAAAAGTATATTTCACCATACTAGCAAGGGGTTTGTTTTGGTTCCAAGCTCTGCTTCAAATCTGGTGATGGCTTTCTGCTGGCAGAGTCACATAGAGCATGACACCATAGAGACGTAGCCAAACTTGTCTCTTGTAGCAGACAGCTGTAGGTAACCCATTAATCCATTAGTTACGTGAATATATTAAGCCATTCATGAGTGCAGGACCCTCATCACCTCTCAGGTACTCCTAAACATGAGGACGAGATTCCAACATGAGTGTCAGAGGAACAGACTATTCAAGATGCAGCAGTCATGATCTGAACAAGGATACCACTAGTAGACAGGCTAATGCTATTGTGGTTGGAGGGGGGAGGCTCTCAATTGCAAAGAACTACAGAAAATTAAGGACTGCTGAGAAATGGATAAATAATCTTCCCTAGGGAAGAGTGCACCAATTGGTTATCTAATACCAAATGGTCAGCTCTTAAAACATACATATACAGGTAACATTATATGTACTGAGCAGGTTGTATTGATGTATTTAAGAATACACACACAACCCAATTAAAGAAACAGGCCAAGCCGGGCAGTGGTGGCGCACGCCTTTAATCCCAGCACTCGGGAGGCAGAGGCAGGCGGATCTTTGTGAGTTCGAGACCAGCCTGGTCTACAAGAGCTAGTTCCAGCGCAGGCTCCAAAGCCACAGAGAAACCCTGTCTCGAAAAACCAAAAAAAAAAAAAAAAAAAAAAAAAAAAAAAAAAAGGAAACAGGCCATGGGGCTGGAGAGATGGCTCAAAGGTTAAGATCACTGGCTGCTCTTGCAGAGTTTCTGGGTCTGATTCCTAGGACCCACATAGCCATCTATAATTAGTCCCGGTGTATCTAATACCTTCCTCTTGCCTTCATGGGTACCAGGCATACATGTGGTGCACAGACATATATGAAGGCAAAACACAGGTACACATAAAATCAGTCAATCACTGACAACTTTTAAGAAAGAAAAGGAAAAGGACATGAATTTGAATGAGAGTGTGCAAGGGATTTGTGTCCATGGGAGGGATTTGAAGAAGGAAAGGGAAGGCAGGAAATGGTATAAACTCTCTCCCTTTCCCTCTCTCTCTTCCTCCTTGAGACAGGGTCTCTCTTGTATAGCTCTGACTGTCCTGAAACTCACTGTAGTCCAGGCTGGCCTCAGATTCCCAGAGATCTGCCTGCCTCTGCCTCCCATGTCCTGGGATTAAAGGCGTGTGCCGGCACCACCCCATGCCCATCTTAATCCTACACATACAGATACGTTAAAATGTTAAATATATATTAACATATATGTGTGTGTTAAAAATACATTTTTTTTTTTTGGTTTTTTTTGAGACAGGGTTTCTCTGTAGCTTTGGAGCCTGTCCTGGAACTAGCTCTTGTAGACCAGGCTGGTCTCGAACTCTCAGAGATCCGCCTGCCTCTGCCTCCCGAGTGCTGGGATTAAAGGTGTACGCCACCACTGCCCGGCTAAAAATACAAATTTTTAAAAGGATAAAGCAGTATCCATCCCAAACATATTTAGAAGAGCCTGTCTCAGTACTCTACAATGTTGCTACCAGTTTCTTGGGTACCAACCATTGTTTGAATAGTTTGATAGCCAAAAGGAGGGCCACAACTGTCTCTTTAGAGTATCTTCATTCCTGTCAGCTACATTCCCTTACTCTGTGTTTTCATACCTCAATCTCATGGTGGAATATGCCAGTGTCTGAAACAGATATAAACACAGTATAAGTAGGATCCACAGTTAGGGTGTTAGGTAATCCTGTGTTTGAATCATTTTCCAAAACAACTTTTGTCTTTTTTGGTGGGGAAGGAGCAAGACCTCACTGTGTAGCCCTGGCTGGTCTGGAACTCCCTGTGTAGACCATCCTAGCCTGGAACTCTACCTATTTCTACCTCCCAAGTGCTTTGTTTAAAGGCATGCCCCACCATGCCCAGTTTTCCATAACTTGATGTTGGTTACTTTTGGAAGTAGTTCCTTTTATTGTTGGCTTTGAAATAATCTCTGTATGTGGCCTAGGCTGAGATTTGCTACACAGCCTCCAAAGTGCTAAGATCGTAGGCAAGCACTGTCATGCTCAGCAGATGCTAGTTTTACTCTGACCACCTTACCACCTTTTCTCTGAAAAATAATCTGAAAACACCACTGCTTAAACCTCTGGTGGTTGCCGGGCGGTGGTGGCTCACGCCTTTAATCCCAGCACTCGGGAGGCAGAGGCAGGCGGATCTCCGTGAGTTCGAGACCAGCCTGGGCTACAAGAGCTAGTTCCGGGATAGGCTCCAAAGCTACAGAGAAACCCTGTCTCGAAAAACCAAAAAAAAAAAAAAAAAACCTCTGGTGGTTTTAACTCAGCTGCCCCTCATTGCGGGGTGAGATCTCTCCTGCTTGGTCTGATCTGATCCCATATTGTCAGGCATGGAGTAAGTGATCGATGTCAAGGCATGAGTATAGCACGAATAATAAAAACCCAGAGATAGATATTAGGGTTCAAGCTGAATATTGGAAAAGCAAAGTAGCCAACCTCTAGAGAGACCTTTTACTGCTATCAAATCTTCAGACTGAAAGGGCAAGATCTTGTCTCCACGAACTCTCAGACTCCACACACCACTTAGTTCCTGTCTCTTCCCCTTTATAGTCCTCTCTCCACCGAGCCATATTGCTCCTGTCTCCACATCTCTAGTGCTGGGATTCAAGGCATATGACCCAAGTGCTGGGATCATCTTTGTGTGAACTCTGTTTCTCTTTTAGACAGATTGAATCTTGTGTAGCTCAGGGTGGCCTTGAACTCACAGAAATTCATCTGCCTCTGTCTCTTGAGTCCTGGAATAAAAGGTGTATGCCACCTCTCACTGGCCTGTATGACCGACTAGTGTGACTGTTTTGCCTTCTCATCTTCAGGCAAGCTTATTTATTAAAACACAAATAATATACCACGTTAGTATATGTTAGTATTAGTAAAATTCTTCATGTCTGATTTTAAACAACTAAGAGGTTTAGAAGGAGTGGCTCTTGGGTTGTGTTGGAGTTCATTCTTCTACTTTAATTCTTTGTGTTCTGTAGCAATGTTCTATCGTCATCTCAAAAATGTCACTCATGAACTAGTGAGATGGCTCAGTAGCTAAAGGCACTTGTTGCCAAGCCTTGGCAACTTGAGTTCAGTTCCTGGACCCCACATGTTAGGTGGAGAGAACTGCCTTCTCTAACGTCCATACATAGTCAGGTATACATACACACATAGTACAAGCAATAAAATTTTATTTTCTGTTTTTGCTTTCATTTTTGAAATAGGATTTCTCTGTGTAGCCCTGGTGTCCTGAAACTCACTCTATAGACCAGGCTGGCCTCAAACGCAGATCTGCCTACCTACCCAGCAATAAAAAAAAATTTTCTTAAGGGGCCAGTGAGATGGCTTTTAAGATAAGGGTGCTTGCCACCAAGCCTAAGAGCTGAAGTTCATTTCTAGAAACCATTTGGTAGGAAAGGACAAATTCTTGCAAGTTGTCTTCTGACCTGCTTTGTGAACACATGAGTACACATGCAAATCAATATATTTAAAATTAAAGAAAAGCATTGCTCAGGGGTTTTTGTTAGAAGTTAAACCTTTGTAGAATGTTAACAAACAGCATTTATGAAGATTTACAAAAACATAATCAACAAGAGCAAACATTTAAAGAAAGCTTTTGAAAATTAAGTATTGCTTTACTGATGTGCTCATTAGATGGCAAATGCCTAATGTCTTTAAAGTTACTGGGTAGTGTTTGGAGTGCATGGTGTTGGGACATGTCTAGTTATCTTTGCCTAGAGAATAGTCATAATACAATTAGGAACACATTAACAGATCTGGGGAAGGTTAGCGCCACTGAGTTTGGTGCTTTCTAGTTTGAAAGACACCAGCTTGGTAAGATATTCTGCTAAGCTTTGCATTTTAAGAGACTTGTACAATACACAAACCTGATAGCTAGCAGCACTGTTTAGAAGTGCTTTATACAGCTGCTGGTGGTGGCAAACACCTTTAATCCCAGCACCTGCAAGGTAGGGATAGGTGGAGCTCTGGCCTGGTCTACAGAGCAAGTTCCAGGACAACCAGGGCTACACAGAGAAACCCCATCTCAAAAAACAAAAAACCTAAATAAACCCATAAAGTATTTTAACATAAAGCTGGAGATGTAGTTCTGCTGTTAGGAGAATGTACTGCTTTTGTAGAACTGGTGTTCAGCTCCCAGCACCAATGCAGGCTTCTCACAGTTCAAATTCAGGGAATCTGATGCCATCTTCTGGCCTCTATGCTACTGCAGTCATATGTACATACCCGCCACGTGATCCAGTTAAACCAAAAAAAAAAAAAAATTTCCGGGCTTGGAGGGAGACACTGCTTGTAAGATACTCAGTGTGTAAAGGCAGGTGTTTAAAGACAGCCCAGCCTACATAGGGAATTCCAGAATTCCAGACCTATCAGGGCTACATATGATGACCTTGTCTAAAAATAAATAAAATGTTTAATACAAATAGATATTTAGCTGAACCTTGACCTTGTAGATGTCTCTAAGTAGTCAGTTCTATAAGAATCAGCCAAAAATGAAGTCTGTTTTTCCAGAGGACTTCCATTTGATCCCCAGCACCCACATAGCAGCTCACAACTGTCTCACTGTCCTTGGGTATTCAGTACTCTTCTGGCCTCCAAGGCCACTGCACAACCACATATGGTACACAGACACACATTCAGACAAAACATCCATGCACACAAAATAATAATAATTTTAAAAAACCTGCAGAAAACAAGCAGTTATGTAATAAAGTCTTGATGATTTTTCAACATATACACAGTAAGTTATTAAAATATTCAGTCATTACATACAACAATATGTATTATCTGTTATCAGTTGTCCCAGAATGATTCCATTTCTATATTGACATGTACGCACATACATATATTTCATATGAACCACGGTATTTGCATACAGACTAATCTAAAAATTAACTTTAAAAATGTACATTTTAAAATGAGCCTAGGAAAAATATATTTTTGTGCTTTTAGGAACAGTATTAAAATTTTTATTACTGCACTTATTTGTTGACTATAAATTGTTTTAGGAGAGCATTTATATCTCTTGAATCCTGGGACAATTATTATTATTATTATTATTATTATTATTATTATTGTCAGCCTCGGTTTCCAGAATTAGCATTTGAGTGCACCATACCCAAACCGTTCCACCTGGAAGAGAGCTGAAAATGAGCATTTTTGTTAACATTTTACATAGGCCTGCTTCTGGTAAAGTCCTCCACAGCCAACTTTACTTCGGTCCCCAAAGATACAGTTAACCATTAATTATTTTCAAAGGGAGAGGAAAACAAATAGAGGTAAAGCTTCTGTATATTAACAGTCCAGAAATCATTCCCAAATGCCCTCATGCACTCACAACTACATTTAAATCAGGCATACCAGGAACATCATTTCAGTATGTGAGAAGTTCAAAAACCAGAAAAAGAAATGGGCAGGGGTTTGCTGCTCAGTTATTTTCAGGAACTTTCCATAATAAGTTGTTAACCCCACTGATTGAGAATTAAGACCACTAGCACAACTCAAAGTGAAATTTGAAGCAAGCTTTAATTAAATAGTGGCCAGGTGGATGGGCTCTGGTCATGTCCATACACAGGTTCCTGGGAAATGGCCCCAAATCAAGTCTTATAAGAACTTAATGAAGGAAAACCCCATGATTCATTGTATTTCCCATCAGGTCCAACCAGGGGCAAGCATACATCCTGATGTATCTCCAGCCTACATCCAATCAGGGGCAAGAGTACATCCTGACATATTTCCTGCCTGTTCCTCCTGCCCACTATGATCAAGAATATCTGGTGCAGATGGATCAAACAAACTTGTTTAGTGGAGTGAAAACATGTGGCTTGTTATCTCCCATAAACAAAAGTCTCCAACATTTTAGGAACTTGTACTTGGGCAAGGGGCTTGCAGATCAGAGGCATTTTTGTTTCATGGATCTCTTAGAGTAATTCAAAACTTAAAATGTAACTTTGGCTCTCACAAAGTTACAGGAGACTAGTTAACTAGATTTCTCCTTCAGGGCATCAAGATAGTACAGACAGTATTTTCCATGGTTATAGAGACTTCTTCAGCACCCTTTTTCTCTATCCCAAATGGTTCAGCAGACCCCCAATGATTCATCAGAGCTCCAAAAGACTAAGGTATTTCAACCTTCCCTTTCATGTAATAGATACCCTAGTCATTCAGCAGAACTCCAAATTTCCTTAGCTTCCAATTTGGCGAGGCCTGTCATAGAAATGGCACAATAACCAAAGTAATTCAATAGAAGCTCAGTGGCACCAAGGAACCAGTCACCAAGCCACAGTTGCTAAGGTGGTTCAGTAAGAGTGCAGACAGCTCAAGGGAGCCTGAGCTAACAGGGAGGCAAAACCTGAGATGCATTGATCTGGGAGGACCCATCATTTTCAGCTTCACACAATGAAAGTAGTACTCAGTGTTGACTGATGGATTTCTGGAATAAAGTATCCCACAACTGTGGATAAAGTATCCACGTGCTGTTAGTGACCGACTGGCAAAATGTGTGTTTTCTCCTGCCCTCGCTCACATTGTTCCCAGAGTTGTTGGGGTTAGAACCTGGCCCCTGTCAGACCTAACAACCTAAGCTTAGCCCTCTGCCTCCTATAGGCCAACTAAACAGAGTAGTGAAAAGCACAGAAAGATTTCTTTAGTGTGGACACACTGAGGAAAGAGGTTCAGTGGCCCTATCCCCAAAATCCATCCTTGGACATGAAGCTAAAGTTTAAGTGGCAAGCGAGAGGTATACATAACTAAGCAGTCCTGGCCAAAATATGAACCTGCCCATCATTGACCCATCTTTATCTAGACTCCAGTCTCCTTCAAAGTGGTTCGGCAAGTCAGAACCTTGTTTTATCTTCTTGGAGACAGATTGCTCTTCTTTGTTGGCATCAGGCTTCTACTTTTTGCTTCTCCCAGCATGAGATTCATGTGTATAGTTTTATGTATTCTACATTGAAAATATTTGCTTGTGTGGGTGTTGGATTGTCTCAGTGCACATGTGGAGGTCAGAGAACAGTTTTCTTGAGTTGGTTCTCTATTTCCATCATGTGGATTTCAGGACTCAAACTCAGGCCATGAGACTTAGTGGAAAGTACCTTTATTTGATGATCTAATTTGCAGATCTATGTATTTTTTATTTTTTTGAGATTATTAAGTCTTAACTCTGTAGCCCAGGTTGATCCCATGGCAATCCTGCCTCAATTTTCTAAGTACTGGGAATATAGATAGAGGCCACTATACTCTATATGTATGTTGCTAAGCCATGTTAAAGATAGTGCAAATGCTGAAACTAAATGAAATAGGAGTGTCACAGTAGGTTGCTGTATGACGAGCACATTTTTACCTGGCATTTAGTCTGGAAGTAACATCCTGTCATTTTCTGCTTGGCCTGGACTCATAGCTTGCCCTTGATGTAAAGGTACCTCCTGGCCTGAGTTCTATGGCAGTGGCAGTAACTTCCAGATAGATATGTAGACAGACAGACAGATAATTATGGCTGATTGAGTACCTTGGCTGATTTGTCAATTTTGGACTGTCTTTTTAAATTAACTCATTCTTTTTTTTATTTTTTTTATTTTTTTTTTAATACTGTAGCCATTTTCAGGGACCTTAAAGACTTCAGCTGTCCTTAAGGCTCGTAACATGGCATCACTATTGCCTGCCTTTTCTAAATATCTGCAGAAGCACATTCAGATAAACAGATTAATTGGCTGGCTCAAATTAACTCATTCTTAAATAGATTATAACCCTAGCCTGCCTCCTGTGGTGGCTGCCCTTGTATTTCTTCAGGCTGGATTTTTCTGGAGGAATCCTTCTGAGCCTTATTCTTCCTTTGTCTTCTGGCTTTCTATAAACTAGTAGGTGGATCTAGGGGCCTGATCAAATTCAGATTTGACTTCATGCAGATTTCCTTTTCAGAGATGTTAACGTTGGTTTGTAAAACACCTCATAGTGTTGGAGAAGTGTAAGAACATTTTGTTCCCAGCACCTAATAACTCCAGCCGCAGGTATGTGGTATCTATGTGTGTGTGCATATGTGCTAACACAGGCACACTTAACACTTGGAAAAAATCTTAAGCAACTCAGAACTATGTGGAGTAGCACATAGCTGTATTCTGAGCATTCAGGAGGCTGAGGCAGGAGGATCAAAAAATTAAGGCTACTCTATGCTACCTAGTATGGCAAAATAAAACAAAAAAGGCATAGCCCTGTATCTGGATATCTCATTTTGTTTTTTTCTAGACAGGGTTTCTCTGTGTAGTCCTGACTGTCCTGGAACTTACTCCTGTAGACCAGGCTGGCCTTGAACTCAGAGATCCGCCTGCTTCTGCTGGGTTTAAAGGCATACACCATATACCACCTGACTTTGGGTATTTTAATTTGATTGGCAGCTACTGGTGTACTGTATATACCTACAGGCAGACTTCTTTCCAGAATCTACAGTTGTGTTATGGTTCTGACCCAGTTTGCTCAGGTGTCAGCTGTACTTTTACAAAGAGAGAACCTTTCCTTGTACCAAAGGTAGGAAACGAACAATAGTGATTCTTTCTATGTATTTGCCAGTTTACAAAGTAATAATTTTCTAATCCTCTTTGGGATCTGTGTTTGTCAGCTTTGTGTTAATACAATGAGAGATACCTGAGGTTCTGGAAGTTTCCATCCAAGAGCAGCAGATAATCCCACAGATTCAAGGAGAAGACCACCAACTACAAATTATGGCCAAATCAAAGCAAGCTTTGTTCTGTGCACAGCAGAGCTGCTATGTCTTTTCCCCTAAAACAGCGTTCAAGAAATCAGCCTGGAGCCAGTATCTCAGGCCTCTCTTATAGGACAAAACTACAGGGTGGTGGGGGATTTTGCAAACAAGCATGGTTACAGAAGCTAGACCAGCTATTAAGGAAGCTTTGTGTGGCTATGGGAGTGGGTACAGCCCAAGAAACAGAAGCTTAAGTTTTTTTGTTTTTGTTTTTTTGTTTTTCGAGACAGGGTTTCTCTGTGGCTTTGGAGCCTGCGCTGGAACTAGCTCTTGTAGACCAGGCTGGTCTTGAACTCACAAAGATCCGCCTGCCTCTGCCTCCCGAGTGCTGGGATTAAAGGCGTGCGCCACCACCGCCCGGCCAGAAGCTTAAGTTTTATAGTAAACAGAAACTTAACTGAAAAACAACTCCTGGTTACAAAATGGAGTTGGGCTGGTTTCTCATCCCCCACCCCAGTTGTCTTATGTGTCCCTCTCAAATCCTTGACAGGTAACTTCCACTTCTAGCTGCTGTGGAGACTGATGATCTTACAGAGGGCAAGTATTTTAGCATTTTCCATCTGGTTGAAAACAAACTTGTGAGGCATTGGAAGATGCATGGACTGATTGTGAGGAACATTATCAGGAGGACTAGGGAACCTGCAGCAGCTGCAATAAGAGTTATTAACCAGGGGAAAACAGCAGGTTTTTCCTAAGGCTACACGTAGTCCTCCCTGTTACATAAAGAGTAGGTTGAGGCCTCTCCTATTTTGTAAACTGTCTCTGCTAGCAAGTCAACCTGATACTCCAGTATGGAGACTGAGCTCTTCAAATACACTAAGTTTTGCTTCACTTGTTTGCTCAAGGTTTGAACCCCTGGTCTTGCAGGACTAGAACTGATGTTATTTGTGCTGCACATCCGGTGATCCCTGCACCCAATAAGAATGGAACCCATATGGGGTCTGCTCATTTCAGTTGAAGGTGGTCAAGTCCCATGACTAAATGCAAGTGGACCCCATCATAAATATAAATTTGTGAGATGTAGGTAAGGATTCAAAAAGTGGATGTGTCCCCTGATCAATGTGGGAGATTGAGAGACATTGGGTAATGCCATCTCTACAGGCCCACCAAATATCCAAGAGTGTAGGGAGGAACAGCTGCTGGTTTTCAGTACCTGAGGCAGTCAGGTTCCAAAGATAGTTGTACAATTGTCCAAATAAGGAAAAGCCAAGTTTTCTAGTAGCTTTTACATGATGTATATAGTCCTTACCTTTTGTATTATCAAGTGCTGATTTGGGTTGGGACCAGCAGCAAGCATCAGCAGTGAGTTGTTGCAGTGCTGAGAGTAGCGGATTGTAAGGCATTCCTACATTGTAAGGGGGTTTGGGGTCAAGACAGAGCCAGCAGTTTTGTTTTTAGATTAGGTGATGCGTGATTGAGAAACGAGAAGGTTGCCAGTAGTATAGTCAGGAGAGGCACCTCCATTGGCTGCGTGGGCAAGGGTAGCTTAGGAGAGGTTAGAATAGACAAAGTGGATCCTTGGGACATAGGATTTGGGCATGCTGGGGAAACCTGAAGCACTGGGAAAGGGTACATACTGGGACCTGTAGGTTTAAGTATCTCAGGTAAAATGAATTTTCTTTGGATTATAATCAAAGTATCCGAGTCTTTCATAGAAAGATACAATCTAATTCTCCAGGTCCTTCTTGTATTCCAGAATAATTCAGCTAGGGAAATATAGAGGTTCCTCTATATAGAGCTTAAGCATGAAAATTATGGGGTTGCAAGATCCTTGTTAACAATTAAGATTAATCTAAAATGAGAAAATATTATATTAAAAATTTTTAAAATAAAAATTGTGTACAAAAAAACCCAATTAGTCTTTGTGCGGTTGGGGAGATGGTAAGAGCATGTTTGTTGGACTCTTCCCAGGGGCAATAGTTAACACAACTCCAAGAGGCACAATGATAGGTGTAATCTCTCTGGCAGGATTTCGGATTAAGTCCAGGTGCTGAATGTGCATAAATTTTGGTACCTTGCAAGTTTTTCTCCAGTTTTAAAGTGCCACAACCTTCCCTTAAGGTGCCCAAATGAAGTTTCCATTCTTGTTCATGTCTTTTTTTTTTTTAATTTTTTTTATTTTTTTATTTATTTCTTTATATTTTTTATGGTTTATTTAACTTTATTTTTTTATGTGCATTGGTGTGAAGATGTCAGATCCCCTGCAACTGGATCTTCAGACAGTTCTGAGCTGCCATGTGGGTGCTGGGAATTGAACCCTGGTCCTCTGGAAGAGCAGTCAGTGCTCTTAACCACTGAGCCATCTCTCCAGCCCTGTTCAGGTTTTTTTTTCCAAAGGGAAAAGAGTTTGGAGAGAGTAAAAGGCAGGAGATCATCCCAGTTACCACTGGTCTCAAGAGTGCATTTGGATTAAGACTTCCTTTAAAGTCTTATTCATCTTTTCTATCATTGCTGAACTCTGAGGGTGATACATACAATGTAGTTTCCAATTTATATTGAAAGATTTTGAGAGCTGTTGAGATAACTTGTCTGTGAAGGCCAGGCCATTGTTAGACCCCAGAGTTAAGGGGAGGCAACATCTTGGGATAATTTCCATTATTAATTTTTTTGGTGATATCTGGGCCATTTCTGTTCAGGTTGGAAAGGTCTTTACCCAGCCTGAGACAGTGTCAGCAAAGACCAGCAAGTATTTATATCCATAAGGTCTTTGACTTCAGTAATGTCCAGTTCCCAGAATTCACCAGGTACTGTACCTTTTGACTCCCATATTCTTGGGAGAGCATGTTCTTTTTGGTATTTACCCGAGCATAAGCAATGATCTGAGATGTTTTGAAGTATCTCCCAATGTCCAGGGAACCAAACACGAGATGAATTCTGAGTTTTTGTTTTGTTTTGGTTTGTTTTTGGTATGTGTGTGACAAATGCATTGACTTGTGGAGAACAATCAGCCAATAACTTCAGCATGCAAATTTTTCTGTTTGTTCAGATTCACGATTCATGGCAATTTTAATGGTCTCCCATGCTGGAAGATAATTTAGTCTCCTCTGGAGAGTACATGAGGGCATTTTTATTGAGGTGAAGTTGGGGCTCAGGGATGGCTGATACTCCAAGACAGTTTGAAGGCAAAGGTCCCCAAGAGCTGGTTCCCCCCCCCCAGGATACTTGATCTACAAAATTGTTCTGGGGGCCATTGTCCTTTTGATGTCCTGGCTGGCCTCCAACAGTTGGATGGTTTCCTGTTTTTTTGTTTTTGTTTTTTTTAATTTGTTTTTTTTATTGATATTTATTGAGCTCTCCTTTTTTTTTCTGCTCCCCTCCCTGCCTCTCCCCTCCCCCAATGTCCCTCTGCTCCCAATTTACACAGGAGATCTTGTC
This sequence comes from Dicrostonyx torquatus, assembly GCA_028555095.1. Taxonomy (NCBI): domain Eukaryota; kingdom Metazoa; phylum Chordata; class Mammalia; order Rodentia; family Cricetidae; genus Dicrostonyx; species Dicrostonyx torquatus. Next base: position 548,278 of record JAQHUG010000413.1, read on the forward strand.
TTTTTATACTTTCCCATGTAGATTAGGTCTATGTAAGTCTCTCTTAGTGTCCTCGTGGTTGTCTAAGTTCTCTGTGATTATGGTTTGTAGGCTGGCTTCCTTTGCTTTATGTTTAAAAACCACCTATGAGTGAGTACATGTGACAATTGTCTTTCTGTGTCTGGGTTACCTCACTCAAAATAATGTTTTCTAGTTCCATCCATTTTCCTGCAAAATTTAAGCTGTTGTTATTTTTTTCTGCTGTGTAAATGTACCACAATTTCTTTATCCATTCTTCAAGGGTCAAGGGACATTTAGGTTGTTTCCTGTTTGTTTTTAATCTCTTTTCCTTCTGAGGTTAGTAGGTCTCTTTGTAACCAAATTTACTTTCCTTGTTAACAGCTCTTTGCTGTCTTTATTGTCAATTTTTTTTTGGCTATTTCTAATAATAACTCTGACTGTTTTTCCCAACAAACCCATCCATTCTCTGGATTTTCTTACATATGCTTGGGGCAGACTAGGCTACAAAGGCTAGGTTAATTGCCTTGAGATTTGCTGAGTCTTCCAGATCTGTGGGAGTATATAGGCAGTAAGTTTCCAGGGGGCATTTGAAAAATGCCAAAGACTGTTCGCTTGTGCCTTTTCTTACATCTGTCACCTTAGACAAGTTAGTGAGTTTTTGGGCCACCCCACTTCAGTCCTTCCAATAAAGCCTGGTGGTATTCAGTGACCACCTACCTTCCTCTATTCTATAGTTCCCAGTTCCAATCAGGTCTCCATTGGGGCAGGATGGGGTCAGCTGCATCTGCCCTCTGTTTACTCTCAGTGCATCCATTCCAGGGAGTACCTTAGCTGCCTCAGTCATAGTAAAAAGGGTACATAGAATCTGTTAGCAATCAACCCAGGTAGGAAGGTGCTTAAATAAGAGAGAGTCAGTTATAGAGATTAAAGAGCCTGACTCTGCTGAAAGGGGGATTCTGGTTCTTCTAGTTATAAAGATCAGTTGTAGAAAAGGAACATAGGTATATCAGTTATAGGGTAATGTGGTACAGGGGATAGTTGTGCTCCTGAGGGAGTCCTTGGCAGGTGTGGGAAGAGAGAGGACAGAGGGTGGGTTGGGTAGGCTGGCTGGTGGAATAGGGACAAAGTGGGTAGTAGAATGAGGTAGCTGTGGTAAAGGGTTGGGGTTGATGTAGAGGCTGAGGAATGGCAGATAATGGAGCATAAAGATGGTTATGTGGGGGAAGGAGTGGGTCCTCCTGAGGGTCTTATAAAATGGGGAGTTTTTCCCGGAGGGTCCTTCTTGTAATGACCAAGGCCTGACCACCTTGTCCTTTGTGGGCCATAAAGACCTTCATTTATAGAGGTAAATTTGATGTTACTTCTGCCATGGCAAGATGTATGTGATGTGATCAGAGTCGCCAGAGTTGCCAAGGACAATAATTGCTATTGCCCATGCAACTTGAGGGTCAAACATACACTCTGGGGATCATTTGACACCCAAAATAGGACACTTCAATTTATAGAGTGCAGAGACAGTCTTTGGTGATGAGATAGTCATAATCCTGTGACTATAAGAGGATAAAGTTTTTTAGAATTTAAGACACGACTTAATGGAGTATCAGGCTTACTAGTCTTATTGTCCATTCTGTCCGTCCTTCCAGTTGCCTCAGGTTCAGACCTTGGAAGACACACAACAAAAAGAAGAGACAAAACAGAAAAAGGCATAGGGGCCATGAACCAGGCAGGCAGTATGGTATCTTGGTAGTGTACCTTATTGTCTTTAGATGGGATCCCAACAGATCTCTATCATAGAAAGAGAACTATAACTTATCGAACTGCGACTTAGAGGTGGAGGCCTCTGCAAAAAGTTACTTTCTGTTTTCTTTTTTGTTGTGACCATTCACTCCAACTGTCCTTCAATCTGAAAGCATGACTCGGGGCCTTGGAATGTCTCAAGGTGTGCACCCGCTGAGAAGCTGTGCTCTAATTCCAGAGACCCAGAGGAAGGATCTGGCTTCCGAATTTGGGTCGGGCCATTTGTACTTTTGAACACTTATTAATTTGTGGGAAGAGGCACATGAATGCACACATGTGCCACAGCGTGTGTAGTATATGTGTGGAGGTCAGATTGAAGGAATAAGTTCTCTCTATCATATGGGTTCTGAAAACTAAACATGGTTTCTCAGGCTTGGCAGCAAGTGCTTTTACCTGCTGAGCTATGTCTTTCTTTTTTTTATTATTTTCATTTATTTTTATTTTATGTGCATTGGTGTTTTGCCTGAATGTATATTGGTGTGAAGGTGTCAGATCTTGGAGTCACAGACAGTTATGAGCTGCCTGTGGGTACTAGGAATTGTACCTGGGTCCTCTGGAAGAACACGGAGCCATCTCTCTAGCCCTCCTACTGAGCTATCTCATTGAGCTCTAACATTTTAAAATAAATTTTTATTTTTATTTATATGTTTATGGGTATGTATGCACATATGTGTGTGGTTGCCACATAGGCCAGAAGGTGTCAGATTGTCTGGAACTGGAGTTATAGGCAGTTATGAGCCACCAAATATGAGTACTAGGAACTGCACTCCAGTTGTCTGCAAGAGCAGCAAGTTCTCTTAACTAGTGAGCTTGCTCTCCACATATTATTATTATGGATATTTTTAAAATATCCATAGCTATCAAAGCTGTCATGTTGTATACTGAAGGTTCTAGGATGTGTTTTCATTTTCTTTTCTCTTTTGTTCCCTTGATCTTCTTTCCTTTGCTCTTTTCCTTCTTCCTTCTTTTGTGTATTTATATGTTTGTAAATGAGTGTGTGCACAGTGTACATGCATGTAGAGATCAGAGGACACCTTGAGTATTGGTCATTACTTTCTACCTTGTTAGAGACAAGGTGTCTCTTGTTTCGTTTTTGTTTGCTTTTTCTTGTGTATGCTAGGCTAGCTGGCCTATGAGCTTCTGGGGGAGTCTATGTCTCCACCTCCCATTTCCTTACAAAGGCACTGAGATTGCATATGCTTGCAGTACACATCCATCTCTTTCATTGGCTCTGGGTATTTGAACTCAGGCCCTCAGGTTTGTATGGCAAGTACTTACTCACTGGACCATCTCCCTTGCCCTTGTTTTTAATTGATTTAGGAATGTTTAAATTTCTTCTCTGATTTTTCTCATTCACTCATTGATTGTTCAAAAATTTACTCAGTCTTCATGTGTTCATATAATTTCTGTATTTCTATTTTTTCCATTATGATTTGGTAAAATGCAAGAAATGGTTTTATATTTCTGTTTTTGTTAAGACTTGTTTGATTGCCTAAAATGTCGTCTGTTTTGAAGAAAACTTTATGAGCTGCTGAGAAGAAAGTATTCTGCAGTTGTGAATGGGGTATTTTGTTGAGGTCATTAGACATATGGCAACAACTTCTGGTTCTTTAGTTGATTTTTTTTGGGAGAGTCTGACTAATATATTGATTAGAGTGGAATATTGAGTTATCACTATATTGTATTTGTACCTGTATGTCTCTTATGTCCAGTAATGTTTTCTTAAACTTGGTGCCTGATAATCAGTGTGTGTGTGTGTGTGTGTGTGTGTGTGTTCGTGCATGTGTGTATTTTTTAAAATTCTTAACACATTCCTTGTTTGAGACACTGTCTCGTGCTACTCATACTGACCTCCAACTCTCTAGCTGTCCAAGACCTTGAACCTCTGATCCTCCTGCCTTTACTTCCTCACTGCTTGGATTACAGCACACCTGATTTATGCAGAGTTGGGGTTCTGACCGAAGCAAACACTCTACCAACTGAGATACATCTCCAGCCCTAGATATTTCTTCTTGACAAGTTGTTTCCTTTGTTGATACATAATGACCTTATCTATCCCTTCTGATTTGACTTGGGGTCTGCTTTGTCAGATATGCATTAGCTGCTCTTGCTTGCTTTCAGATCCCATTTCTTTGGAATATGGGTAGTAAGTTGGGAAACTTTCAATGTCTGTGATCACTGCCCTCTGCTGATGCTGCTCTTGATGTCCACCGGTGTTAAGGTAAACTAGTACTACATCCTAGCTCAAAGTATAAGCCTTGCACCATACATATGCTCAAAATAACATGTAAAAATAAAAACATATCTTGTAATTATTGAATGAAGTGGTACATTCCTATGAACTCAACATTCAGAAAGTTTAGGAAGGAGAATTCCAAGTTCAAGATCAGTCTGTATAACAAGGCCCTTTCTTAAAAAAAGAAAGAAACCAGGCGGTGTTTGGCACACACCTTTAATCACAGCACTTGGGAGGCAGAGGCAGATGATAACTGTGAGTTTGAGGCCAGCCTGGTCTACAGAGCAAGTTCCAGAACAATCTAGGCTACACAGAGAAATCCTATCTCAAAAAAAAAAAAGAAAGAAAGAAACACTCATAAATAAGAATTTTATTTTTGCCAGGTAGTGGTTGTGTGCCTTTAATCCCAGCACACAGGAAGCACAGGCTGGTGGATCTCTGTGAGTTTGAGGCCAGCCTGGTCTACAGAGCAAGTTCCAGAACAATCTAGGCTACACAGAGAAATCCTATCTCAAAAAAAAAAAAGAAAGAAAGAAACACTCATAAATAAGAATTTTATTTTTGCCAGGTAGTGGTTGTGTGCCTTTAATCCCAGCACACAGGAAGCACAGGCTGGTGGATCTCTGTGAGTTTGAGGCCAGCCTGATCTACAAGAGGTAGTTATGGGACAGCTAGGAGTGTTACACAGAGAAACGCTGTCTCAAAAAAATTATAATTTGGTATTATTTATATAATTTTTAAAATGCATATTTTCAATTAATCATCTGTAGATGCTTACCTGGGTGTGGTGGTGTACATCTTTAATTCCAGCATGTGGGAGGCAGGACAGCCTGGGATGCACAGAGAAAAACCCTGTTTTGAAATACTGAAAAGAAAACAGAAAGAACAACAATTTTTTTTTGTATATTAACCTTGTAACTTTCTTAAAGTTTATTAATTACTTTCAGTTTTTATAGATTTCTTACTACTGTGTGACTGGAAAAAGGAATGGTTTCTGCTTCAGGTTTGTTTGCCTTTCATGTGCATGTGGATGGTGTGTGGGTGTATGTTAACTTTCCTTTATCCTCCCTCCCCCGAGACAGAGTTTCTCTGTGTAACCCTGACTGTCCTGGAACTCATTCTATAGACCAGTCTGGCCTTGAACTCAGGCCACCTGCCTTTAACTCCCAGGTGCTGGGATCAAAAGCAAGTTTCACCAAACCCTTTTTTTGTGGTTTTTTTTTAGTTTTTGTTGTAATATAATTGTTTGCCTTCTATTTCTTATTTTTACCTTGCTTTTCTGAGTCCTGCCATTAGGACTCTTGACTGAAAGTGATGAGTACAAACCACCTCCTGGAGGTATTCCTGATTTCAGGAGCATGTTGAGGTTGGTGTTAACATGGAAGATATTGGAACTATTTTTAGATTCCTCTTAGCAGGTCGTGGAAGCTCTTTTCTTTTTCATTTGCTGAGGTGTTTCAGCATAAATGGGTGCTGACTTATGTAAACTGCCTTTTCTGCATCTGGAAATTATCATTGTTCTCACTCGTGTTAAATACGGTCATTTCTGTGAGAATCCAGTCTGATCTAACCACGGCCTCCCTAAGTGAAAACTGCCGCTTTTGCCGAAATCATCTTCTAGCACACTATAACAAAAACGACTAGGATGCTACATGCAGCTTTGTAAGTGGGTGTTGGTGATGGGAGCCCCAGGACTGGGCCTGCAGTGAGCAAGTGAAACTAGCTTGAGATAGGCAACCTTGAATGATGTCACTTTTGTCCCACTTGGAAGCCTCTTCCTCTGACTGAAACTGTGAGGATCTTTGATCTTATTGTTACCCAGGACCACACTTCTGTCAGCTGATAGAATACTGATGTTAAAGTCTTGTCTGAACATATATTTTCATTTCTCTTGGATAGTATTGTACTTTAAATGAAAATGTCCCCCATAGGCTCATATATTTGAATGCTTGGTCTGCAGTTGGTATAACTATTTGGGAAGGATTAGGAGGTGTGACCTTGTTGGAGCAGGTGTGTCACTGAGGGTGGGCTTTGAGGTTTCAAAAGTTCATGCCATTCCCAGTAAGCTCTCTATCTTCTTGTGGGTCAGATATAAGATTTCAGGTAGTTTTCCAGTACCATGTCTGCCTGGTGCCATGCTCCCCACCATAAGCCCTCAATTATCTGACTCCTTTTATAAGTTGTCTTGGTCATGGGGTCTCTTCACAGCAATAGAAAAGTGAGACAGGTAATATCTGGCAGTGAATTTGTTAAAGTTCTATTCCATCTATCCTAGCTCGTGTATTAATATATTAGTTTGGTTTGTATATTTTTTTTCTAATTGTATTTAATTCTCTTCCAAATCTAGTTGTCAATTAATTTCTTTGCTCAATTTTGTTTTCCTTTTTAAAGATTTATTTATTTATTATGTGTACAATATTCTGCCTCCATGTATGCCCACATGCCAGAATAGGGAGCCAGATCTCATTACAGATGGTTGTGAGCCACCATGTGGTTGCTGGGAATTGAACTCAGGACCTCTGGAAGAGCAGCCAGTGCTCTTAACCACTGAGCCATCTCTCCAGCCCTCTCAATTTTGTTTTCTATATTAAAAATACATGTGCGTAGTTATGTATGAGCTACATATTGTTTATTTGTTTTTGTTGTTTTGTTAGATTATTTTTGAGACAGGGTTTCTCAGTGTTGTCCTGGCTGTCCTAGAACTTGCTCTGTAGACCAGGCTGGTCTCAAACTCAGAGAGATCTGCCTGCCTCTGCCTCCTGAGTGCTGGGATTAAAGGCATGCACTACCACCTAGCAGAGCTACATATTGTTCTATGGACAGTTGTATGTAATTGTTTCAGGCCGTGAATGTGAACCTTTATGTTCTGAACTGTACTTTTTTTTTTTTTTTTTTTTTTTTAGTACAAGGGCTCACTATATAGTCCTGTTTTAAACTGGACTACTTTTTCTTTTGTCAACTTTGATTCATTGTGACTTGCTTCTCATTGTCCCCTCTACCCTACTCCTGCATGTGAGTGTGTGTGTGTGTGTGTGTGTGTGTGTGAGAGAGAGAGAGAGAGAGAGAGAGAGAGAGAGAAAGAGAGATACACATGCACTCATATATCCAGGTACATGCACACACATGTGGAGGCCAGGAGTCAGTTCTAGGTGTCCTTTCCCAGGAGCTATCCACCTTGGTATTTTGTTATTTGTTTTTGTTTGAGACAGGATCTCATTGAACTTGGAGCTTACTGAGTTGAATAGACTGTCTGGCCAACAAGCCCCAGGGTTCCGCCCTTTTCTGTCCCCCTATGCCCTAGTACAAGGATTTACAGGCTCACACCTTCATACCCAGCTTTTTATTATTGTCATATGCATGCATTCACGTACAAAGAAATTTATAAACACAACCTGCTGAGTTCATTTAGTGTTGCTCATATGCATATGGGTTTAGAGATTGGATTTAGGATTGGGTTGTCTATTTGGGATTTGTCCCTGGAGCAAATTAATTCTTCCTCTCTCTGCAGTCAGTAATTGCCCATAATTCTTTATCAAGGGATGAGGTTTTGTGAGATTTTTTTTTTCCATCCTTCTTGTTATGTCAACTGGTGTTGTAGTCATTCAGGTCTCACTTATGCAACCATATTTGAGATTTTGTGGGTACAGCTTCCCTGTTATATATAGAAGACACTGTCTCACAGCAGAAGTCCTGTTCCTATGGCTCTTAAAATTGTTCTGTCCCCTTCCATAATGTTTCTTGAGCCTTCGGCATAGGGGTTGCTTTATATATATATCCGTTGGTGTTAGGCACCCTGTGGTCAGTTATTCTCTGTATTTACTAATTTTGTCTTTCTATAATGGCTTCTGTCTACTGCAAAAACAAGCTTATTTGCTGAGGGGTGAGAGCTATGCTTAATCTGTGGGTATAAATATTTAGAATGCAGTTAGGAATTGTACTGGCTTAAGGAAGGAGTGGTAGTAAATTCACCTGTAGGGTTCTTGGCCTTACCAACCATGGATACCATGCTCAGCTTTTCTGAGTGTGGGTTCTTGTGTTTGCATGGCAAGTACCCACAGACTGAGCTCTCTCCAGCCCCTCGTGTTTCCTGGTAGTTAATTGTTATGCTGATTGTTTTTCATTTTATTCTTTGTTTTCATTTTTAATGTATTGCTGAGGATGTTATACTGAGCAATATCCTTAGCCTTTGAGTTATTTCGGTCAGCTTTGTCTGTAGCATCTACTATGGGGCATGGCTTCTTTCAGAAACATTGTTACTTGTGTAGTTAATTGTCTCTATTTACTTTGTCCCCGGTGAGTTTGGTTTAAACTTGTTGTCATTGAAGTCTTACTCTTACATCTGCCCTGATTTGAATAAGTGGTGATAAATCAGGGAATTACCTGACAGGTTGGAGTACTGCAAATCCAGAGGCATCATGCTTAGACCCTTCACTGAGACGCTCAGTATTGGTCTTAGCTGTTTAGTCACTGTGCTCAAGAGCCTTTCACTACTGACTGCTGGTGTGCCCAGCATGCCTTATGAAGCAAGTTTGTTATGATGACAATGTCTGCCCTGGCACTTGTGCTGTTGTGGGGTAGCACCAGAGAAGACTGTTGGAACATGGGTTAAGTCAATAGAAAGTCTTTACTAGCCAGCCAGGGACTACATTGGGTTTTCAGAATCACTGTGTAGCCCAAAGTCTTCCTCAGGGTGAGCTTCTAAGCACAAAATCCATGTCTTAGGTTGACATACCTCAGTTAACAAAAACAGCCAGAATCAGAATTACAGAAGCCAAAAAGCAAAGTTAATACATCTAGAGTCTTTCCCAGAACTATGGACTTTGATGGATTAGGTCTTTGTTTTCATTTTGGCAGGTGGTACTGACTACATGTTGAGTTTTACAGTCTGAATGGTATTTTCATCATGGAGGCAGTCGTGCCAAGGTCTGGGGGCCCTGTTACAGTGCTGCCACGTGCCAATGTTAGCTTTTGCAACATTTTTTACATTTATTTAGTGTTGAAGGTGTGTGTGTTTGTAGACCAGACAGGCCTCACATTCACAAAATGCCTCCTGTCCCTACCTCCTTAATGCTGGGAGTAAATGCATCTGCCACCACACCCAGCATAATAAATTTTTTTTTAATTTATTTATTTATTTATTTATACATACAGTATCCTGCCTGTAGGCCAGAAGAGGGCACCAGATCTAATTATGGGTGGTTGTGAGCCACCATGTGGTTGCTGGGAATTGAACTCAGGACCTCTGGAAGAGCAGTCAGTGCTCTTAACTGCTGAGCCATCTCTCCAGCCCCAGCATAATAAATTTATGCTGATCCTGGTGGTATACACTTTTAATTCCAACACTCAGGAAGCAGAGGCAGGTGAATCTCTAGGAGTTCAAGACCAGCCTACTGTATATATTGAGTTTCAGACCAGCCAGGTCTACATGATACCTCTAAATAAATAAATAAGGCTGTTAGTTCCTTGTGAAATTCCTTTTAGTGTCGTTATTGGTTTCACTCATATCCTATTCCTTTACTGGTAGGACATTTGGATTTGAATTTGTATATTTTTGCTAGTTTTACAATATTAGGATTTCTATTGTGTGAATGGATTGAAAAAGTCACTAGCAAGGTTTTGACTCTAGCTTTTTTTTTTTTTTTTTTTTTTTTTTTTTTTTTAAGACAGGGTTTCTCTGTGGCTTTGGAGCCTGCGCTGGAACTAGGGCTTGACTCTAGCTTTCAATCATGGAAATTTTCTCCATTAGTTAGGCTGATTCCTGTGACAATATAGATTTTTAAAATATTTATTTATTTATTTATTATGTATACAATATATGCCTGCAGGCCAGAAGAGGGCACGAGACCTCATTACAGATGGTTGTGAGCCACCATGTGGTTGCTGGGAATTGAACTCAGGACCTTTGGAATAGCAGGCAATGCTCTTAACCACTGAGCCATCTCTCCAGCCCTAGATATTTTTTTTTAAAATATACAGTTCAGTTCTGTGCTTAATTTGATGTCATCTATTACAGGATATGCAAAAGGACTGTGTGTGTGCCCTCAAGATGGTGGGGCTCCTGTCTTGGAGAAGAGAAACAAGCCTGTGCTGCATGTATTGGTGTACTCACCAAGAAGTACTTGTTTGCAGCGCTCCTGGAGAACCGCACTCCACGCCCTGTGACAGTGTGCTTGTGGGAGCCACATGCTCTGCTTTCCGGTGACATGCATGGTCAGCCATAGCAACATCCTAGAAGACAGGATTATGAAAAAGTGAATAAAATCTACTTTGGGAGTCACAAGTGGGTATTATAACCAGCTTTTATTCACCTAAGATGTCAGAATGATGAAGCAGACAGGATAATTATGGTTGGTCATGGAGGATAAGCAGGAAACTTGTCCCAAGGGGGACAGTGATTTTGTTTCTGACAAAGTAAATTTCAAAATAGAAGAGGAAGATGATAATCAAACTCCTTGTCACAGTTTGGAAAGAGTGGACTTTAAAAGTGAGCCAGAGGATATGAGACAGACAGACAGTGGCGACGAGCAGGCAGAAATCAGAGCAACAAGCTGTGCCTGTCAGCCTCCTGGGAAATACTTACCTGCTGGGAGTGAGGATGACTATGGCTCCCTCTTCTCCCAGTATAGTAGCACACTGTACAATGTTGCCATGGAAGCCGTGACCCAGAGCCTTCTTTCTAGCCGACACATAAGCTCCAGGAAGAAGTCTCCAGCTTGGAAGCATTTCTTTATCTCTCCTCGAGATAGCACTAAAGCAATATGCACATACTGTATGAAAGAGTTCAGTAGGGGCAAAAATGAAAAAGACTTGAGTACAAGTTGTCTCATGAGACATGTGAGGCGGGCACATCCCACCAAGCTCATTCAAGAAAACGGAAGTCTATCAGCAGGGTCCTCCTTTCCCTCCCCCTCTCTTCTGCTTCCACCACAGCCTACAGATGTGGGAGATCTCAGCACTGTGCTCTCACCTGTCAAACTTGTCCAGAAAATGGTTCCCAAAATCCCATCCCCTGACCAAATAATGGAAGAGTCTGTGACTGAGGTCCCTTCTGAAGAGGTGTCCTCTGATGTGTCTATCACTGAAAAGTATAGCAGAGAAGAGGCCTTAGTGGGCTCATCTCCCAACCTCTCCATGCTCCATTACGATGACACTTCAGAAAGCATGGCAGAGAGAAACCTTCCCCTTCCCAAAAGCACATCTGGGTCCAGGAGGAGGTCAGCCGTCTGGAAGCACTTCTACCTGTCACCCCTTGATAGCTCCAAGGCCGTCTGTGTCCACTGTATGAATGAGTTTAGCAGGGGGAAGAACGGGAAGGACCTGGGCACAAGCTGCCTCATCAGGCACATGTGGCGAGCACATCGATCCATTGTACTCCAGGAGAATGGGGGCAGCACAGGCATCCCACCATTGTACCCTATGCCTCCTACCCTGCTGCCTGCCCTGCTGCCCCCAGAGGGGGATCTAAACTCTGCATCATTGTCTCCAGGCAAACAAGTTAAAGAGTGTCCTTCTGCCTCCTCATCCCCAGACAGGCTGCCTGAAGAACTGTCATCACACACAAATCCTGGGGATGTATCCCGGGAAGATGTGTCCATGTTGTCATCCTCTGATGACTTGGGGGAGGCCTCTGTAGTATCTTCTCCAGAGAAGCAGCCAGCAGATGCAGTAAGTCCAAGGTTTGAATCAGGTACTGTCTTCCAGCAAAATAAGAAGGTCATGAGAAGACTGAAGTCAGAAGTCTGGCATCACTTTTCCCTGGCCCCCATGGACAGTCTCAAAGCAGTGTGCCGGTACTGTAGCTGTGTTATTAGTCGGGGGAAGAAGGGAGACGTAGGCACCAGTTGTTTGATGCGACATCTGTACAGACGCCACCCTGAGGTTGTTGGGACCCAGAAGGAGTTTCTGGGTGCAAGTTTGGCAAACTCTCCATATGCCACTTTGGCTTCTGCAGAAAGCTCCTCCAAATTAACTGACTTGCCAGCAGTGGTCAGAAAAAACCATCAAGGTGTGTTTCCTAATAATAGCAAGAAGACCTCAAAGCTGTGGAACCACTTTTCTATCTGCTCTGCAGATTCAACAAAGGTGGTGTGCCTGCACTGTGGCCGGACCATCAGCAGGGGCAAGAAGCCCACCAACCTGGGCACCAGCTGTCTCTTGAGACATCTGCAGCGATTCCATGGCCATGTACTCAAGAATGATGTCTCAGAGGCCACTCTGCCCCGTTCTTCAGGCATCCGGAGGCCTCTGGGATTGGAGCTTTCAGGGACTTCCTCTTTCCGTGACTCAACTGAGAAGCTCTATGACTCTCACCCCGTTGCCAAAAAAATCACAAGTCTCATAGCTGAAATGATTGCACTTGACCTTCAGCCATACTCCCTTGTAGACAACATTGGCTTTAACAGGCTGCTCGAATACTTGAAACCTCAATACTCCTTACCCTCCCCTTCCTACTTCTCTAGAACAGCTATCCCAGGTATGTATGACAATGTGAAGCAGATAATTATGTCACATCTGAAGGAAGCTGAGAGTGGTGTGGTCCACTTCACCTCTGGAATATGGATGAGTAGCCAGACTCGTGAGTACCTGACCCTTACAGCTCACTGGGTCACCTTCGCATCTGCTGTCCGACCACATTGTGAGGACCACCATTGCTCAGCACTTTTAGATGTGTCACAGATTGACTGTGACTATAGTGGAAATAGCATTCAGAAGCAGCTGGAGTGTTGGTGGGAAGCCTGGGTGACCTCCATCGGTCTTCAGATTGGCATCACTGTCACTGACAATCCAAGCATAGGGAAGATGCTGAATGAGGGTGAACACTCAAGCGTGCAGTGCTTCAGCCACACAGTGAATCTGATTGTGAGTGAAGCTATCAAGAGCCAGAGGATGGTGCAGAACTTACTGAGCATTGCCCGAAAGCTGTGTGAGCGGGTCCATCGGTCACCCAGGGCAAGAGAGAAGCTAGCAGAGCTACAGAAGGAGTATGAGCTACCGCAGCACCAGCTGATCCAGGATGTACCATCCAAATGGAGCACGTCATTCCACATGCTTGAACGGCTAATTGAGCAGAAGAGGGCAGTTAATGAGGTGTCCATTGAGTGTAACTTCAGAGAATTGATCAGCTGTGACCAGTGGGAGGTTATGCAGTCTGTGTGCCATGTGCTGAGACCGTTTGATGCTGCAAGCCGAGAGATGAGCGCCCACATGTCTACCCTGAGCCAGGTCATCCCCATGATCCACATCCTCAGCAGGAAAGTCGAGATGCTCTTTGGGGAGACAATGGGCATTGACACCATGCTCAAGTCCCTGAAGGAAGCCATGGCAAGCCGCCTGTCTGCCACCCTCCATGACCCCAGGTACATTTTTGCCACACTGCTGGACCCTCGCTACAAAGCTTCCCTGTTCACAGAGGAAGAGGCGGAACAGTACAGGCAAGACTTAATCAGGGAGCTAGAAATATTGAATTCTACCTCAGAGGACACAGCCACCTCCAGTGGCTGTGACTCAGGGTCCCCACTTAAAGACACTGGCACCGGGGAGAGCCTATGGTCACTCGTTGCACCAATAAAGAGAGATAAGAGAGAGAAGCTACCCGAAGACATGGTGCTTGCGTATTTGGAGGAAGAGGTGCTGGAACACAGCTGTGACCCACTTACCTACTGGAACCTGAAGCGGTCATCCTGGCCTGGGCTGTCTACCTTAGCAGTCCGATTTCTGGGCTGCCCCCCAAGTACAGTCCCCTCAGAAAAGCTCTTCAGCACACCTATGGAGGCTGGCAGCTTTGGACAACCCAGGCTCACGATGGAGCATTTTGAAAAGCTCATCTTTTTAAAAGTGAATCTCCCCTTGATATGCTTTCAGTATTGAACTCATGATGGAGCCACCAGGCTGGAAATTTGCTTCAGAGTGCCAGGGCTGACTCGCCTGGCAGGGCCATGTAGGACACCAGACCAGGTATCTGGGGCCACCTGCCAGTTCTCACCATAATATCCACATGTGCCTTACTCCTCCTTCAGGCCAGGTGTTGAGGTGCGTTTTCAGAAGCCCACTAGAAACAGTCTTGGCAATTATGAAATAGGATGATCAGGTTTAATTCATAACTATAAAGGTTTCTTTTGGCTTTTTTTTTTAGGGGATAGTAATTTGTTTTGCTAGAATGGAGGGAAGATGTAAACAGTTTTATTGTGTAGGGTTTTTATTCAGTTGTCTAAAAACCACAAATCAGGTGCTGTACTTTAATTAAATATTATTTTAACTGCAACAAAACAGCTTTTGTGGCTGTCAGATGAAACCTGTAAATAGGAGGTGGAGGTTAAGCCATCCTGACTGAATAGTTCTTAACCACTGGCTCCAAAGTATGTCGAGGAGAGAATATTCTGGAAGCTGTTTACTGTAACAGAAACCAGGCATTTGAAAACAAAACTGAACTTAGGCGTATCATGGAGTATCAGTTACGTGGGTTTTTTTGGTCACGAGAACTTTCCCATGTCAGGCGTTTGCATTCAGGTTTTACATGGTCAGTTAACTCAGAGATACCCCACTTATCATGAACTCCTTGAAATTGGATCCACGTTTTAAGTCATGCATAGGGTCTCACCAGTGCATGATAGAACACGTTTACAGCAGATGGCCTGTTGATCAAATCTCCATGCCTCTGATTTATTTTGCGTCTCTACACAAAAAGCTATCTCATGAGAAGTGTGCACTGACAACCCCACCCCCTCCGTTTGCTCAGACTATAGCTCAGATTCTACTTTGAGGAGATAGCTTGTTAACAGGGAAAGCGCTTGTTTATTGCAGTCATCAGAAAAGCCTTAGGCATTTAGATTTTTTTTCCTGTGATAGGGAAGATTCAACTATCACCGGGGTAGTATTATAGAATCCCAAGGATATCAAAATGAAGTATCAACTGTCAGATCTTTTACCAGACTCCAAAGTTTTTGCTTTAATGTCTAAAGAAAAGAATTCATTTTCTCATTTCAAATCAATTAAATATTATGGGTGAGACAAATCACTCATTTGCCTCTGACCTTTTAGAAAAAGCTGTTCTTTTGTTGAAATACTGTATGTAGGTTCAGTCTAAATTTGTGTGGACTACAATTTAGTGTATTTATAAATGACGAAGTTGGATTCTGAAATTAAACTTTCTATTTGCGATTTTCTACTGCTGATTGATGCTGGCTTTTTACTTTTAGGATAATAAAACAGGCATGCTTTTATGGGTTGATATATATAAACTGCATTTGAACAGTGTTTGAAATGTCATCATAGTCACAAATAGGGCACTGGGGAGTAGGGGCAGTATTCCCATTTTTGATGAAGGCAATGATGATTAGAACTCAGCTACCACCTCTCCATATCCCCTCTCACCTGATGTCTGTGCATTTATCTTCTGTTCACCAACCTGTTTCCAGAGGGTCTTGGAGCTCTTGACCTGGAATATGAGTCTTATGGTCCACCCATTGCACTGTGGCCAGCACTCTTAGCATAGGAAGGTCTAGTTGGAGGTAGGAACAAAGAAATAATAGTTCAGCAGATGTTGCTGAATCGTCCACAGCAGTTGCCATTCTGTTGTTTTTCTTTCCTTTGCTTTAATTTTTTTCTTTTCAAGGCAGGATCTCTTGTAGCCCAGGATGACCTCCTATGTAGTCAAGGATGAGAATGAGTTTCAACTTCTGATTCTTCTGCCTCTGCCTCCCAGGTACTGAGTGGACAAGTGTATATTACCATGCTTGGTTTTATGCAGTGCTAAGAACAAAGCCACGAGTTTGGTACATGTTAGACAACTGAACCTCATCCTGTTTTTCATAGAATTATATATTTGAATGATAATATCCTTAGATTTGGGGGATACTTCATAGATCTTTTTTTCCCCCCATCCAAAACAAGTCAGCCCTTCTAGATGTGGTGGTATATGTTGGTCCCAGCACTTGGGAGATGGAGGAAGGGATATCTCCAGCTTGAGGCCTGTCTGGGCTGCAGAGTTAGACCCCATTCAAACAAAACAAAAACAGACTAAGTCAGTCCAAGTAACTTGTAGGGTTATATTTAGTTTCCTCAATCAACAGTGACTAAGAGCCCTTCTTCCCCCAGGAGCTGAGCTAATTCTGTCATAGCACTGACTCACCTGGATGTATCCAGATCTGGCAAAGCCTGTAAGCTTGACCAAGGATCTACAGCCATCTCTAGTGGTCTGTATGCTTTTGTATGTGAAACTTTTTTAGATCACAGGCATATTTTTTTGTTTACATATTGTATAAGAGCTTCTGTCATACTTCAGTGACAGGATGTCAACCAGAGGTGTGTATGTTGGAGATACTCAAAAAGGTTCCTATAGAGCTATATTGGTGCCTAACCTCACCTGATATTTTATTCGTGTTTATAAATTTTCAGCATCACACTACCATAATTCCTACATCACAGGATATAAAGATTTCAGAAAAGCATGCATGTCTCAGCATAAGTATGGCTTCCTAACTGACACTGAAAGCACCTTTGTCCTGAATATACACTGACAGGTGATGGATATGTTTTGATACCTGGTACCCTTAGTACTAAGGACACAGCTGAGCTATCCCTATCCTCAGTTGCTGATATCCCTGCAAGAGAACAAGTAAGAGCCCCAGTGCTGGTTACCAGTTCCTATGGTTTGGCACTTATATAGGCAGGTATTCAGGTGGTAGATGGTAGGTATCACTAGAATGTGTGTGTATTCTCAACCATCCTACCTTGATTTACCTTCTGAGTTTATTTTCCTGTTCCCAGATGACATTTGGGGCAGGTTGTTCCTGGATTCTTCCTGTCTAGCTGGAGTAAGAGTCCTAGTTAGGGTTACATAAAACATCATGACCAAAGCAAACTGGGGAGGAAAGGGTTTATTTGATTTACACTTGCACACTGAAGGAAGCCAGGACAGGAATCCAAAGAGGATAGGAACCTGGAAGCAGGAGCTGGTGCAGAGACTGTGTGTATGCGCACACACTGCTTACTGGCTTGCTCCCTGTGGCTTGCTTAGAATGTTTTCTTACAGAACCCAGGATCACCAGCTCAGGGATGGCACCACCCACAATTGACTTGGCCCTCCCCAATCAATCACTAATTAGAAAATACCTTACAACCTGATTTTTGTTTTTGTTTTATTTTGTTATTTTTGAGACAGGGTCTCTGTGTAGCCCTGGCTGTCCTGGATCTTGGTCTATAGACTAGGCTGACTTTGTACTCACAGAGATCCACCTGCTTCTGTCTCCTAAGTGCTGGGAATAAAGGCATGTGCCATCACCACTCTGCTTTTACAGCCTGATTTTTATAGAGGCATTTTCTTAATTGGGTTTTCTTCTTTCCAGATAACTCTACCTTTTGTCAAGCTAGCATAGTTAGTAATAAGCCTTTTATAAAAGCCTCAACATGTCCACTTTCCATCTGGAAAAGAGTATTTTGCCCATGAGAGAGAACACATTATCTATTAAGACACAGGCTGTTGAATGCCAGCTAAAATCAAAACTGTTTGCTGCTAGCAGGACTCACGGGATAGATGAGCTACTTGTTTCTTTCTCTCGAGGACAGTGCAGGGAGGTGATTAGCTGATTTCCATGGGCTTCATCAGAACTCTCTCACAGCTCTCAAGATTACTAGAGCAAGCAGAACTGACAAGCTTAAGTCAGAATGGACTCCAGATGGAAACTGGACATGAGAGCTACCACACATTCTTCCTTTTATTTATTTATTTTTTAAGGTCCCACAGAATCCCACAAATGACTGTGCCTGACTTAGGGGTTCCTTACCACATTCCAATCTTAGCCGTTGTGGGAGCATGAATCTCATCATTCATGTTCTGTCTTTGGTTGAAAGGATGCAAAGAAAACTTGCATGATATTGACTGCTAGTCTCTGGTATCAAGTTTAGGGAAGTGTGCAGAGTTTTACTCTGTGAGTTCAAAATCAGCTTGTAAACTAGGTAAACAATTTATGCCCAACAGAATGCAAGCTCCAATAACTGCAATACTACTAAGAAGTGAAGTGAATGCTGACCATGATGGAAGTCTTTAAATTGTTCCAGAATGTCTTTAGCTGCTTCTGCTGCATTAAAATCTAATTTAGTCTGTTATTTCCATAATCTCTTAATGTAATTTAGCTAAACCTAAGGATTCATTAGAATCATGCCAAATTCCCATAAGATATGCTTTAACTCTTTCCCATTCCTCCAAAGCAATATTTTTTCAAAACATAAAGGAATTCATTTGCCATACCCAACATAAGAAAATTTTTGAGCAATTGGGAACCATGAGTGTCAGATTGATCTAAAAGTTATGTATTGTTGACTGTGACCACAATTTCTTTTCCTTCCCAAACTTCAGTATGTAAAATAGGTGGATCAGGAACATAGGCCCAATAAGTCTCACTTTGACTTTTCTGGATAATGTCAGCAACATCAAGATCAGCATATCTCTGCTTCATACACCACATCAACTGAACTTTATTTTTATTCTGTAAAAAAAACAAAACATGCCCCACCCCATATCAAAACAGTATCAGGACCTGTCCATAAACCATTAGATTAATCTTTCCATTAGACCTGAGTAAACTCTGTAGTGGTGATTTCATGACAAAACCAGTCAGCTGCAGATTTTCCAGCAGCATTCACATTTAAACAAATTTAAATAAAATGCATACATATATGGTGACTGAAGGTGTAACTCTCTTCTCCCATTTTTTTTTATTTTTTTTTAAACTGAGTCCTAAAACTCCCATTTGCCCTTTTAACAGTTTTCTGCCCCTGAGATGAGTTTGTTTCAGAGACTGATATTAGGATTTTAGCATCATTAGCTTAATGGTACCTAGACAAGAATTGTTATTTATTAAAGGCATCAACTGGGAAATAAGAATGGGGACCAATTAGTATTTTATGTTTTTTTATGACAAATTTCTTTTTGATCTAACATGGTGGGGGACAGAGATGAGGTATTTATTTTTGTAATTACTTCCTGCTGACCTTAGGATGTTGTTCTTAGGACCCTGAAAGGCTAGAATGTTAGTTAGTCAAAGACAATGAGAGTCATTGGAAGCATCTGATTTATTGACCAGCTGAAAAGACAGCATTTATATTGGCTGGATTGGTCCATATCAACTTTTAGGAAGTTTAGGGCTCAAAGTTATTTGGAGCGAGTTGTCAGCAACTGATGCTTGGATGAATGTGTCAGCCAACTGGAAACCTGTCAAGATAGTTACAAACTAGGAACAAAAGTTAAATTTTATGAACTCATTTGCAACTTTTAGACTCATAGTCTCAGTAATTGAGGAAGGGGAGGAGTTTTAAGACCAGGAAAAGAAAAAAATATCATAATCCTTCTGACTTGTGAGAAGTAGATCCAAGTTTTATGACTATCTCAATTATTTGAAGTTTATATGAATTTCCATTTTATAAAGATACAAGTTTTAGCTATATTATATTAGCATTATCAAGTAGTACTGATAGTATTGTAGAAAAAGCAGGTAACAGGAATCTAAAACAGCAGGTGTAGACTCACATCCTTGAGACCTAGCAAAAGCTATAGATTTGGGTTAAACAGCATGTAAGCCTATACTCAGAAGACTACCAAGAAAAATTTAAAATCTTGAGCTTGTGACCCAAACAGCAAGCAGTAATTGCTCTGTTAGCTTGTAAGAACTCTATTAATGCTAAACTTTGAGCTTTTAAAATCCTAGTATAATAATATGGAAGGGGAAATAAATCTCATAAATTGTTTATTTTTTGGAATATTCTCTCAGACCCATATAATTTAAGATTTACATCTTCAGATCCTTACACCCTGTATTGATGCCTTTAGGTCTCTATTTTTTTTTAAGACATATTTGAAAAGATAGGTTTCTATATTTTTTAACCCTCAGAATTTATATAGATTCATACATATATTTTATAAGCATTTTTCCTTTTATACACATTAAGCAGTTAAGAGTGCAGTTTCATTTAACTAATCATATAGAACCCTATAACCTAGAGAATTACAATGTTAATTATTAACTTATATTTTGAACCTCAGTCTTTTACCTTTAATGAGCATGATCCTATTTTTAACATAAATATTTTGCAGTGAATAATCAGCTATTTAATGAAGAAAACCAACCAAGATTAACATGGTTAATTCTCTTACATATTGTATAATTTCCCTTTAAACTCAATATTGTTTATAGATGAATTTTTTTTATTACTTTAGTCTCTTGTTTGATTTTTTTGTCCTTTAGACCTGCAAATTTTTATCATTATCTCCTCTCATGATTTTTTTCAGCAGTCCAGAACATTGTATAGATACATTTTAAATGAACAGAAATGTGTGTGTATCTTAATAGAAATAACTTCAATTTGCATTAACATGAAAACCTGTAACAATGTGAAACATTTGAGATTAGCAGTACCCTTTTTTAATCTTAACAATAATTTGTACCCAATTTTCTAAAATGATGATAAATATTTGTAACTTATTGGATCTAAATGGCTAAAACCCATGTATTTTTTTTTCTGTGAGGACAAAATCATAATTTCCCCAAATTATGTATCTATGACTCTTATTTTAAAGTCAGAGCTTTTCAAAGTATACAGGTTGATATAATTTAACTTTTTTTTTTTTTTTTTTTGGTTTTTCGAGACAGGGTTTCTCTGTAGCTTTGGAGCCTGTCCTGGAACTAGCTCTTGTAGACCAGGCTAGCCTCGAACTCACAGAGATCCGCCTGCCTCTGCCTCCCGAGTGCTGGGATTAAAGGCGTGCGCCACCACCGCCCGGCTAACATTTTTTTTAAAGCAGTATCAGAACAGAGAAGGGTTAAGGTGGGAAGCTGTTGGCCAGCAGAAGAGACTGCTGAGTCTTGAGTGTTATCACAGTGAAGAAGAATTTGGCTTAGGAAGGAAAGGATGGGGAGCAGCACTTGGGCACAGAGTGTGTCCCTGGCTGCCAGTGTTCCTGAAAAAGTTTGTTAACGTCTCCAGCTACAGTCCTAGATTTTCTGTTCCTTGTTCACGCAGTTTTTAACTATAGGCAGTCAATTCTCTGCCACCCTGTTCACATGAGCATGTCTATCCCTGTACTTTCCTCTCTGCCCAACTTAGTATATACACCCCCACCCTCTGCAAGAGCTGCTAACTGATGTGGGTCAGAGAACATCAGAGGGAGTTGGTCCTTGCTATACCTCTCTTTTTGAGTTTTGGTTTTGGGACCCAAAGTCCTGGAACTGATCTAATAAAAATGTTAAGAGGAATAGAGGCAGAGGCTGCTTGCCTCCTCTCTTCTAAGATAACAAAATAGGTTAATAGACAAAAATAAACGATGACAAAGACAACTAGGTACCAGTACTACTTAAGTTTTTCAGAGACATGAACACAAGCAGAACAACATAGAAACAGTCGAAATATAGACCTGGGCAAAGAGCACCCATTCACTTAAACCTTTCTAAATCTCTAGACTCATACTCCCTTCTGCAGGGAACCAGGCACACACATCCTTCACACATTTCAACAACAACAATTGCTATTTCCCTTCCTTAGTTGCCCTAACCTTTGAAATATATAAGTAAATGTACAAATTCTAAAAATTTTGCAGTTCCTGATGTCCTACTTTGGTACCTCTGGCTTTTAAATTATCTTTAATTAATGTACAAACAGATGTTTACTATTTCCTTGACCCATATTTACATTAACACTTAAACTTGAAAGACCCCAGACCCCAAGGACCCTGGGTGCTTTATCAGTGAACTGACCACCACCGAGACACCAACACAAAAACAATCACTGGATGCAAAAGCAAGAGGTTTTTATTACATGGAGTCCATGGATGCTACTGCATTCGGTAGCAGAGCATGTCATCTAGAGTCCAGAACTGGTATTTATAGCCCTAAAACAGCAAAAAGCTGATGCATAGTTACAGGGTTCGAGGGTGAACCTGACTCAGACACGTCAGCTCTGTCCTTGGTTATGGACATCTGGTATTTTCTGTTAGGCCTGGCCTTCAGATATCTCCTGTTCTTGTAGAACAGAGTGACTTGGCCTCCAGATGTCAGACCATAGATATCTTGTGGCTTGGCGTGTTTACTTACTTTTATATTTACAACTGTGAGGCTTCTGAATAAGTTCACCGCAGTTCCACTTTTCCTAGTGCACGTTTTAACCCACAGTGTCCATCACAAAAATTACCCATATCCAGCCCCACGTTGGGTACCACTTGTCAGAGCCCGTGCCAACGAAGCTATGGTACCTGGAGGGGGGCGCAAGGAAATGGTAGATTGATAGAAACTGAGATAGAAAACATAGAATAGATTCGAGAGGTCTGTTGTTAAGTACCAGCCCCGAGTTTATTTCTCAGCCAACATATATACTAATTACAGTCAAAAAGCAGATCAAAGAACAGCATAATTAGTTAATCACCTCCCTGCACTGTCCTTGAGAGAAAGAAGCAAGTAACCCCATTATCTATCCATGAGACCTGCTAACAGCAAATAGTTGTTTTTTTTTTTTTTTTTAAACTGCATGTACCATTAGCTGACATTCAACAGCCTGTGTCTTAATAGATAATGTGTCATCTCTCATGGGCAAAATACTCTTTATTTGTTTTGGTTTGGTAGTGTTGCTCTTATGGTGATTAGTTTTCTCTCAGTGCTACTGACAACTGAGCCTCAAGAGAAAGCTGCTAATGAAGAAGACTCCCAAGTGAAACTGAAAGAGAGCTGTCTACCTTACAGAATGTGAACTGTAGCTTATGAACATGAGAAACATGGCGAACCAAGGCAACATGACTCCTCCAAATGATGAGAACGCTTCAACAACTAAGACCAAAGATACAGAGATTGTAAATTGCTAGACAAATGATTCAAGAACAGTATTTAAAATGATAGTTACCTTAAGGGAGATAAACGAAGTCAATTCAGAACTGGACAAAAAAGCAACATAAATGAGAAATTCAACAATGAAATTGAGAGTTTGAAGTAGTAAGAAGTATAGTGATATATTATTTATGTTTTAATAAATAAAGCTTGCCTGAAGGTCAGAGGGCAAAGCAGCCACACTAGTCAGCCATACAGGCCAGGGAGTGGTGGCACACACCTTTAATTCCAGGACTCAGGGAGAGAGGCAGACGGATCTCTGTGAGTTCAAGGACATCCTGGGCTACAAAAGAGAATCTGTCTAAAAGAGAAACAGAGCTCACACAAAGGTGATCCCAGCACTTGGGTCATATGCCTTTAATCCCAGTGCTAGGGAGATGGAGGCAGGCGTGCTATGGCTGGGTGGAGAGAGCAATATAAAGGGGAAGAGACAGGAACTCAGTGGAGTGTGGGATGTGGAGTCTTCAGGATTCTTGGAGACAGGATCTAGACCATTTTCAGTTTGAAGTACAGGTAAGAGCCAGTGGGTGACTGCTTTGCTTTTCTGATATACAGATTGAACCTTAATATCTGTCTCTGGGTTTATTTTAATGCATGCTACAAAGCAGATATGTTCAAATTGAATTCAGGAAATAAATTTTTTAAAAGTGGAAATCAATAAACTAGATCAAACAAAAAAATATCAAGGATTAAAAGCTGAGAAGATTCTGCATTTAGACAAACATGAACATGACCACAACTCTAAAGAATCTGGCTGGGCAGTGGTGCTGCACACCTTTAATCCCAGCACTTGGGATGCAGAGACAGCTAGATCTCTGTGAATTCGTGGCCAGCCTAGTTTACACAGTGAGTTCTTGGTGTTGTAGAATGAGGAAAAAAAATAGAAACAAAATCATGGGAAATCATGCCGGGCGGTGGTGGCGCACACCTTTAATCCCAGCACTCGGGAGGCAGAGGCAGGCGGATCTCTGTGAGTTCGAGGCCAGCCTGGTCTACAAGAGCTAGTTCCAGGACAGGCTCCAAAGCCACATAGAAACCCTGTCTCGGAAAAAAAAAAAAATCATGGGAAATCTCATCAAAAAGATGAGAAAAGAAAGCAAGCTAAATAAAAGCAAAAAAAGAAGACTACAGAGCAAAGAAATAATAGCAAAAATTGCAAGAGAAAACTCATAAAGGCAAAGTCATTAGAATATCAAACCTCAGCAGAAATCCTAAAATCCAAAAATATATAAGATGATTTCCTTCAATTATTCAGGATAAATAACTTATAAACAAGGCTTTCTGTATGTAGCAATGATACCTTTTTCTATACTTTTACTTTATGCGCATTTGTGTCTTGCCTCTATGTATGTCTGTGTGAGGGCGTCGGATCCCCTAGAATAAGAGTTACAGACAGTTGTGAGCTGCTATGTGGATTCTGAGAACTGAACCCAGGTCCTCTGAAAGAGCAGCCAGTGCTCTTAACCAGCAATAGTATGCCTCAAAAGTCAATGTAGAAATGAAGAGTTCTAATGAGTTTTAAAAATATTGTGGTGGGTTGGAAAGATGGCTCAGAGGTTAAAAGCACTGACTGCTCTTCCAGAGCTCCTGAGTTCAATTCCCAGCCACCACATGGTGGCTCACAGCCATCTGTAATGAGATCTGGTACCCTCTTCTGGCCAGCAAGCATACAGACAGAACACTGTATACATAATAAAATAAATAAATAAAATAAAATAAAAATAAAAAAAATATTGTGGCTACCAAGCCAAGATTGCAGAAGATACTTAAAAGAATACTATACATAGAGTAAGAAAGAAGATGAAATAAACAATAGAGCTCAGGAAAGAAAAAATTCATGAGAGAAATAATTGAACAAATGGGGCAGGATACCCTGCCCTATGGGAAGCTCAAGGCCCTCCCCCCTCCATCTCGGTCTAAGAAGATATGCATCTTAAGGAAGCAGGGGGAGGACGGTGGGGTGGGGAGGGTGCGGTGGGGTGGGGAGGGTGCGGGAGGGCCGGGAACAAGGGGAGTAAATGTAAAATTTTCCTGTAGTAAAAAAAATCAAATGTGAAAAAAAAAAGCCATTGGGGGAGGAAAAAATTGAACAAATGAGAAGTAGAAAAGAATCATGCATACTTCAGTTAACAAGCAAAACTCTAAGACGAATAAAGGAGAAGAAAAAGAATAGCATTCAAACGAATAAGGAAAAGGAGTCAACAAAAATCACAGGAATCACCAAATACCTCTCAATAAATATAAATGGACTTTTGTCTCCAATTAAAATGTACAGACTAGGTCTGGAGGATAAAGCTCATTTTGTGATTGCCTACCCCATACAAAGCTCTGGGTTCAAACACTGCAGAAACCTGGTGTGATGCATGTTTGTAACCCCACTACTTGGGAAGTGGAGGCAGGAAAATCAGAAGTTCACATCAACCTATGACTATATGATTTGAGGTGGGTCTGGGTATTCAACCTGTCTCAAAATAAACAAAAATGACAAGATTGGTTTTAAAAGACAAGAACCAGCTATTGATTGCTTATAAGAAATTCACTGGCAAAGGCACACCAAGCAAATGGGTAGAAAATTATAAACTAAGGAAGTAGAATATGAAATGAATAGAAGTACAATAGGAATTGTTCTTGTTTGACAGAATGGACTTAAAGCTAGCATGAGAGATATATAAGGTTTCTACATATTAAAATGAACAATCCTTCAAGAAGAGATAATAATTATAAATATGTATACACCAAACATTTATATAGCCAGTTTCTTAAAAATTTGTTGGCTATAAAGGAACAAAGAGGCCCAGATAACAAGCATTGGATGGTGTACTACCCCAGTAGAGATTTTCTAGATTAAAGAAATTGGGGAACTTTATAGGGTTAATTCACAGTTCAAACTAAATAACTTACAGATTCTGCAGAATAATATCCAATGGTGATGGAATGTAATGCTTGGCAATGCATGGAATTTTTAAATTTTATTTACTTTAGCTAGGCAGTGGTGGTGCACGCCTTTAATCCCAGCACTTGGGAGGCAAAGGCAGGTGGATCTCTGTGAGTTCAAGGCCAGCCTGGACTACAGAGCAAGTTCCAAGACAGGCTCCAAAGCTACACAGAGAAACCCTGTCTCAAAAAAAAAAAAAACCAATAAATAAATAAAATTTATTTACTTTGTTGTTTTGAGACAGGTGTCTCACTATGTAGCTCTGGCTATCTTTGGACTCACTCTGTAGACGAGGCTGGCCTGGAACTCACAGAGATCCGCCTGCCTCTGCCTCTTAGTGCTAGGGCATGTTCTACTTCTCACTTCGTGTGTGTTGCTATGCCTGGGCTTGTTACATTTGTTAAAGGTTTTATTGTGTTTATTTTGTATATGTGTATGGGTGAACAGATATCATGGTGTGACTATGGAGGTCAGAGGACAATCATGCTCACCTCTATAAAGTATTTATATAGTTGACATTTTAGGCCATAAGTGTTTTTTGTTTTTTGGTTTTTTTTTTTTTGGCTGGGGAGGCTGAAGCTTTGAGACAGGGTTTTGTAAAATTCTAAAATAACTCTGAGGCCTCTCAGCCTTAGTGCTTTCCCTGCTCCCCTGGGAACCAGTAATCTAACAGTTACCCACACATGTACTGAAATGTTGGGAACTTTCCATCTCCCTGAGTCTTTGTGAATGTTCTCCAGATAGAACTCAGTTATTGAAATTGGGGCAAGATAACCCTTAAGATGTTGACTCAGTTCCTGATGTTTGTCTCAGTCCCTGGGAAGGGGTCAAAGTAACCCTCAAATGTTTCCTCTTACCTCACCTGATCTGGCAACCGCCCTCCAGTCCTGGCTCAGACCAATTATTGTTAATATCCCTTTGAATAAGCCCCAATCCCAATAGTTGGAAAACAGCCCCCGAGTCCCCCCCCCCGTTTCTATTTCTTTTTGCTTTAAAAGTAGCCTGTACCAGCTATTCGGGTCTTTTGGCTTCTTAAATGCTGAAAGACTCTGTCGCAACATCAACTGTGGTGTGAGGGTGGTCTCTTGGGGAGACTCCTCCTCGGTGATCGGACTTCAGGGTCCAACAGTTTCTCTGTGTAGCCATAACTGCCCTGGAACTTGTTCTGTAATCCAGGTTGGCCTCAAACTCAAAGATCTACCTGCCTTCCAGTAGTGGGATTAAAAGAGTGCACCACCATTGTCCAGCTAAAATAAGTCTTTAATATATAAAAATACCTAATAATTTCTTGTATCTTATAATAAAAAATAAAGCTACAAATCAATAGCAAGAAAAATTATGAAAACATGGACATTAAACAATATACTATTTATTTATTTATTTTTACCTTTTCATTCAGGATCTCGTGTAGCCCAGACTAGTCCAAACTTGTTCTGCAGCCACAGTTGCCTTTGACCTCACAGTTCTGCCCATCTTCCAAGCACTGGGATTGCCAGCATACACCACCATGTCTATCAAATACACTCTTGAATGATCAGTGCATGACAACAAAATCAAAGGTATTTTTCTTATATGCATTGGTGTTTTGCCTCCATGTATGTCTGTGTGAGGGTGTCAAATCCCCTAGAACCAGAGTTACAGACAGTTGTGAGCTGCCGTGTGGGTGCTGGGAATTGAATCTGGGTCCTCTGGAAGAACAGCCAGTGCTCTTAACTGTTGAGCCCCAAAGGAAATTTAAAACTTCCTAGAATCAAATAAACATGAAAGTATCTTACCATAATTGAAAATGAGAACATCTTACCAGAACTTTTGGAATACAGCAAAATCAGCTTTAATATGGAATTATTACATTAAAATAAATCAGCCTGATGTGATGGTACATGCCTTTAATCCCAGTACTCAGGAAGCAGAGGCAGGAGACTTAAGTTTGAGGCCAGTCAGGGCTACATGATGAGACTCTGTCTCAAAGAATTTAAAAACAAAAACAAAGCAGGCCTAATGAGGGTCCTCAATATCCTTTGCTTTGTTTTGTTTCTCTGTGTAGCGTTGGCTGTCCTGGAATTCACTCTGTAGGTCAGGCTAGCCTCAAACTCATAGAGCTCCACCTGTCTTTCCCTCCTGAGCGCTAGGATTAAATGTGTGCATTTGCCTGGCTCGCAAAGTCTTGGTAAGAACAAGGGAAACCCCAAATCAGTAGATGCAAATAAATAGTAGATATCAAGTAGAACAAAGAACTATGTAAAGGATCCACAAAATGGACCAGGAACAATGCTCAATGAAACAGACAAAGAACAATGCAGACAAGCAACAATGCAAAAGATCATTGAAACAGGAACAATGCAAAGAAGCAATGAAACAAAGCACTGGGGTTTTGAAGACAAAGTTGCCAATTCCTTAGCTAAATAGCCAAAAGTAAGAATAATAAGCCTCAAGTTAATATTTGTGAGAAAAAGGGCACATTATGACATATACTACTTAATTCCAGAGGATCGTTAAGAAATAATTGTAAAAATTTACAAATTAGAAACTCTAGAAGAAATGGGTAAATTTATAGGCACATACCTACCTAAATTGGACCAAAAGGGTATGAACAGCTTAAAGACATCTATAACAAGGATCAAACAGTTTAAGAATGTCCCCATTGGCTTGGAAAGGTGAAATATCTCTGTGGGTAAAGAACTTGCTATGGGAGTGTAAGGACCTAAGTTTGAACTTCTACAACATAGGTAAAAGATGGGTCCAGAAGTTTGCATTACAGTCCCAGCATTCTTACAGAGGAATGGTAGGCACAGGCACTTGGAAAGTCCTTGGAAGCTTGTGAGCCATCTAGCCTAGTGTACACACAGCAAACCATAAAGAGATGCTGTGTCAGATAAGGTAGAAGCAAGGTTGTCCTCTGATCTCTACATGCAAGTGTCCTCAGTGTACATAAACACAGCTGCATTTGGAGTGTACAGGAAACGTGGCTCACTCTGCATACAGGAGAACGCTGATGGTGTTACACATAAACAGTGGTAAATAGAAACACTCAGGAAGGAGACAGCCCCTTCATACCTCCCTAGACTGACAGGGTGAGGGAGTCATTAAACTTGCAAAATAAAAGACAAGTACCCCTAATCATTATATCATTTTATAAAATAGAAGAAAGCAACCTAAAAGCCATTAGGGAAATGGACAATTGACACAAACAATTCACAGAAAACAACCTAAAAGCCATTAGGGAAATGGACGATTGACACAAACAATTCACAGAATCTTTCTGAAAACTCACACATTAACCTTGTGGGACAGAGAAATTCTATCTTGAATCTTCCTGAAAACTCACAGGCTTTCTGTTTTGCAGGTGAAAGCACACCAAAATGACAGCCACATGAAAGACCTGGCTCTGTCAGGTGAATGGTGGTACCTTGAAAGACAGGCACAGCACATGCTCTCCCTCTGCCCAGCATTCTCAGGTCTACCTCTGCCTGAAGATATACCTCAAACAATATGTCCCGCAAGGGTAATATTAATGCTACAGCTCTAAGGGCAAAAGTTTCCCCACTGTAGGGTAAAAGGGCCAGGGAAAGAACACCCTGACCCTGACTTGACCCCAAGACTAGGGCCAAGGACTTGAAATCCCACCAATCCTTGATCTTGTCCTAGAGTCAGGCCCACAGAATCTCACCAACCTCTGAGCTTGCCCCAGAGTTTAACCACAGCATCCCACCAATCCCAGACCACCCTGGAGAGTTCCACCTCTCCAATTCTATATAAACTCTGCCTTCTGCTCATTTCCCTGCTGCTTCTCTGTAACATGAGGGCTGGCTCGTTGGGGTTTCTGTCCCACCCAGTACCCCACGGCCGGCAAGCCCCAAAGAAAATCACACAGAGAGTCTACATTAGGTCATTAACTGATTGGCCCATTATCTCAGGCTTCTTACTAGCTCACATAAGTTATATTAACCCATCCCATCCATGCCAGGCACATGGCCGGTACCTTTTCTCAGCTGGGACAGGGACACATGCTGCTTCCTTGGAGATCTGCGCAGGAATGCCAGGGAGGCTTCCTGCTTCCCAGACATTCTCCTTGCCCAGCCTCTACTTCCTGTCTGTTTAACCCGCCTATACTTCCTACCTGGCCAATCAGCATTTATTTAAAACATGATTGACAGAATATAGACACATCTCCCTCACCACTTCTCACCTCAACAGTGGCAGCCACCCCTCTGGGGTTTTCCCTTCAGATAAATCTCTTCTGTGAGGTTTGTTGTGCTGTGTAACACTTTCACAGGAGTGGTACAGGAGGGTTCTTCTGTATTTCTTTGCTGTCATTGGTTAATAAAGACTACCTGGCCTGTAAGATAGGACACAGCCCTTAGGTGGGCAGAGTAGACAGAACAGAAGGTGGTGAGAAAGAAGGCACTGTGAGAGATGCCATGCTGCTCCCGCCAGAGATGGACATAGGTTAGACTCATGCCAGTAAGCCACAAAACGTGGTGATACACCGATTACTAAATATGAGTTAGACTAATATGTATAAGAGGTTAAAACTAATGGGCCAGGCAGTATTTAAATGAATACAGTTTGTGTGTAATCATTTCAGGTATAAGCTAGCTGTGCCATGGCCAAGAGCCAGGTGCTGGGAACAAATGGCCGTGCTCCTCTCAGGTGCTGGGAACACAAACAGCCTGCACCCTCATTACTACACAGGAGTCCAGCTGTAACACTTTTGCTGGGGAAACTTTCCCTTAGTGGATCCCTGACCTGAGCAGAGCTGTAACACTTCTGCTGGGAAAACGTGTGATGATATTTTGTTCATGCTATAACAAATCAAGCCTGCCTGATGATTGGAGAGTGGAGCTAGCGACAAGTTAATCATAGAGGTCTGGAGGTCTGTACAGAGAGACAGGAAGTGATATAACTGGGCAGAGAGAGGAATATAAGGGAGGGGGAGAAAAGAACTCGCTCTCTTTTGAGACTGAGAGTCATAGAGGTAAGTTCTCTAAGTGGCTGGCTATTCTGCTTC
Source organism: Dicrostonyx torquatus (assembly GCA_028555095.1). NCBI lineage: Eukaryota > Metazoa > Chordata > Mammalia > Rodentia > Cricetidae > Dicrostonyx > Dicrostonyx torquatus. The sequence goes on from JAQHUG010000413.1 coordinate 579,117, forward strand.
TCTGATCTTTTAGCTTTCACCTCCTAATATCTGATTTCAGGTTTTTTATTTTATTTATTTGTTTATTTATTTATTTGGTTTTTCGAGACAGGATTTCTCTGTAGCTTTGGAACCTGTCCTGGAACTAGCTCTGTAGACCAGGCTGGCCTCGACCTTACAAAGATCGGCCTGTCTCTGCCTCCCGAGTGCTGGGATTAAAGGCGTGTGCCACCAATGCCCTGCCAGGTTTTTTATTATTAACATCTATTAGAATTCATGCAACAGAAACACTCCCCAGGGAGCAGAGTAACTGCACTTGCACTGGGGAAACCTCTCCTGGGAGCAGAGCTGTAATATTTCTGTTGGGGGAAACCTTTCCCTTCAGAGCTGCAACACCCACACCCACTGCACTGAAGGGAAAGGTATCCTGGCAGTCAGGACCCAAGGAATACCACAAAGCCATACCACACAACAAACCCAGGATGGTGGCTGCCTCTGCTCAGACAAGAAGCATCTGAGCAGTGAGCAGAAGCTAGGGTTTATATAGTGTTTGTGGGGGGGCACTTTTCAGGGTGGGGAATGGTGGGATTTCAATTCCTGACCTTGTGTTTTTTAATATAGGGGGTAGGAGCTGAGTCCCACTATGGCAGTTAATGTGTTCTATAGGTGGAATCTTGGAGTTGGAGATTCTCAGGGGACAGTCCTGGCCACTCACATGCCTTGAGGGGCTTACATTTATCCTTTGAGGCACTGAAATACAAAAGACCCAGAAGACAAGATACATAACCATGGCAAGCCTACCTGGTGGAATACCATGCATAGATGCAGGATTTCCAGGTACTGGTACATGACAACAGCCATCTACAGAAAGAAGATAAAATGTCCATCTTTGTGTAGCACAAATAATAAAAATCCAGAGACAGATATTGGGGTTCAACCTGAAGATCAGAGAAACAAAACAGCCAAGCAGCTAGAGAGCTCTTACCTCTATGAAATCTTTAGATTGAATGAAACCAAGCTCTTATCTCATTCCTCCTTATATTCCTCTCTAGTGCTAGGATTAAAGGTGTGCACCATCACTGCCTGGCCTCTATGGCTAACTAGTATGCCTGTTTTGCTTTCTGATCTTCAGGCAAGCTTTATTTATTAAAATACAAATAATGAAATATCACTACATTTCCCCTTTTTGTCTAAAATAAAACAAGGCTGTAACTAATATAAGAAAAACTATATATAATAAGCACAATAACTATATACAATATATACAGGCAATAAATACATCAACAATTTCTAGTCCATTTGCATTTGACAGTTTCAGAGAAAATACTTTATATGTATCCTCTCTTGGTGAGTCCAAAGTCTTGTACCTAATTTACCTTCTATCATAATTTGCTTTTTGCATCTGGTAAACAAGGAAAATGATAACCATATCTAGTCTTCAACTCCCTCAGAGATCCAAGAAGAAAATAATATTAACTGAATAAGCAGGAAGTACAAGCAAGTGACTTCTAAAAATGTGAGAAATGGCAGAAACAGCTGGCTGCCTGAACAGTCACCCAAAGAGGAACCAAAGTTCCTCTGCAAGGTTGGAACATCCATCTTCAGCCTACAGGCCTAGCATATCTGATAGACTTTTCTGTGAAGCAGGATATTCTGAAGGGCTGTCTCTCCTTGTCTTGACAATATTTGGCATGCTCTTTTTCTGTCCTGCTTGTCCAATTAGGACAGCAAGCTGTCAGCAGTTGAGGTAAGGCTATTTTCTTGCCCAGTGGCTTACTTTTGCCACAAAGAAAGAAAGCTCCATGTGGAGTTTCTTCTATGCCTATGATTATCTTCTCTGAAGTAGATTGGTGCTGCCAGAAGCAGACATGTCTCATTGTCATAAAAAAGAACCTATGTTATTAAAACATCTTAAATGCCATATTCTGTAGATCTCTGAAGTGTTTGAAGATGACCTATCAAAAATATATCTTTCTTTGACCTTAAAAACATACCTAATGTGAATACAAATTCGATTATAATGGGTGATTAACTACTAACCTACATTTCCTTATTATCCTAAACAGTTGGTAATAATGATTTTCAAGGACTAGAAATTTGCATTACATTGTTAAATTAGTTCTATAGGTATAATACCTTGAACAAGAGTAGAAATGTATATATAGGCTGTGTAGTGGTTTCACACATCTTTAATCCCAGCGCTTGGGAAGCAGAGGCAAGTGTATCTTTGTGAGTTCAAGGCCAGCCTGGTCTGCAGAGTGAGTTCTAGGACTGACTCCATAGCTACTGAGTAACCCTGTCTCGAAAACTAAAAAAAAAAGAAAGAAAAAAAAGGAAAGAAAGAAATGTATATACAGTATGTCTTAGCAAAATTAATCTCAAATTTGTATCAATATATATAATTTGTATACAATATTCAGAAGTCTAATCCAATGTAAAATGTTGGAAACTAGTAGTTGCTTTTTAAAAGTAGTCTCAGTAATCTAACTTTTTATCTTATATTCTCCGTTTTTTCAGAGTAGATTCAATAATCTACCCTTTTATTTTTTTCATATCTATATCCCCTTTTTTCTTTTCAAAAGAATAACTTTGAATATAATCTCCTTCATTCAAATTTCCTCCTGGCTATAACCAATGGGTAGCCAACCCCCCAAACAATGACACATATCCATAACCCACTGAACAACCAAAAACCATGCAGCCCACCTCTAGGAATGTGAACGTTTTATTCTTACATTTACTTCCTGCTGTTTGGGGGGAAGATGGTATCTTTAGGGGGGTCCTGAAAAGAAAAATTTGGGTCAATTGTCAAGTTCTGGGAGAGGTAGCTGTATCATTTGTTGTCTAATCTCTGCCTCATGGGAAAGTGCAGGGTTTTTCTCAAGTGCTGGCTAGAGTAGTCTGTTAGGCTGGATTATCTCAGCTAGCCACTTCAAAATTGTTCTGAGCAGTTTGTAGTCCAAAACCAATCTTTAGGTGGTGTTTTTCAGTTTAGTGGTGTTATCATAGTCCTGGAGGAATCATCATTGTGGGGCTCCCATCCTCCTTTTAGAGACTTCAAAGGTTGCTGTTAGGAGTGCTCATGGCTCACTGTAGAAAACTGATAGAGACTCAAACCCAAAATCATGTACAGGAAGGTAGATGAAACCTTTTCCTAGAATTAGTACCCTTTTAACCATTAATATCATGACAAAAAGTTTATATATATATAAATATATATATTAATCTTATAAATCTTATACCTTAAGAAAGGCTGTTAAAGAGTCAATATAAAACCAAAGGATTATGAGATTAATAACAATAAAATAGTCCTTAAATTATTATTTTTATTCTGTCACATATCACGGCTCTTCTGACATGAGACAGATTTTGAATTTCACTTTAATAAACTTGATTGGATTTAGAGAAGGAGAGAGCCACACTCCAACTCCAAAGCCAGTTTTAATTGTTAATTGGACTGGAACAACAAAATGACCATTTGCCTTATATGCCTGTAGAGAACAGCAAAAACAAACAGGATGATTTATAAAATTTTATCCTGTTGAAAATATAATACACCAATAGGCCAATTTACTCTTTTTCTTGGGACATTTTTTTTCCTGGATGATTTGTCCTTTTTCTTTAGATGTCTCATTTGTCCAGTAGTCTTCAGACTCCTTAGCTGGATACTTTTATTCTCCTGAAAAGACAGAAACAAAACCCTTCCCCAACCCTAACTTTGGGGAGATTCTCTTTTGATAAGTTATATCTGATTAAATGAAAAGCATTTGTTAGCTTTATAGGTTAGTTTAGATTAAACATCCATGCTGTTTGATGAACTATCATCTCTTCTAATTAAGAGGTGTCTCTTGTTCAAATCAAATCTTTATCAATTTTCATGGTATCCATAGCTTTTCTTTTCCTGTGGAAACAAAGGTAAAACCCCTTCCATAATGCAACACATGTTCTTGTTTCCATTCTGAGGTCAGTATATCTTTAAAGTACATTGACTGATTTAATTCTGTAGTTTTTTTCTACTATCTAGTATCTCTCCACAGCTGTTATTCCTTTGTCATTAAACATTTAGAAAATTCAAAGTTAATAAAGCATTATGCAGTCTATTTCTGGGGGTATTTATCATCCTTTTCTGTTTATTTAACATATGTTTTAGAGTTTGATTTGATCTTTCTATAACTGCCTGTCCTATAGGATTGTGTGGTATATCTGTAATATGCTTTACATTATAATAAGCAAAAACACCTGTTTTTCTTAGAGACATATGCTGGAGCATTGTCGGTCTTTATTTGTACAGGTATATTCATGGTGGCCATAACTTCTAGCAAATGTGTGATTACCAAATCAACCTTTTCCAAACTCAAACAGTTGCCCATTGAAAACCTGAATAGGTATCAATGGTCTGGTTACATACTTTAGTTTTCCAAGTTCTACAAAATGGAACACATCCATCTGCCAGATTTCATTCCTTTGAGTACCCTTTTCAGTTACTTCCTGCAGGTAGTGGTGCTTGGTTATATAAAGAACAAGTATGACATTTCCTTGTAATTTCCTTGACTTGTTGCCATGTGATGAAAAAGTCTTTTTTTTTTAACCTTTGCTACTGACTTGATTTTTTAAAATGAAATTCTGAGGTCTTCAGCACATTTCTAATCAGTAGTAGATTGATTTCTGTATTCCTTTGTGCTATAGAACCTGGGAGACCCGTTTTGGATTGGATATATGTTATGTATATGGGATGATTCTTATTCCTGATTGTATCTTGTAGCTGAATAAGTGATAAAGTCAATTCTGTATCAACTGGTATAATTCAGCAGTTTCTTTTTTTTAATTTTAAACTTTATTTATTTATTTAGTATACAGTGTTCTGTCTACATGTGTGCCTTCAGGCCAGAATAGGGCACCAGATCTCATTATGGATGGTTGTGAGCCATCATGTGGTTGCTGGGAATTGAACTCAGGACATCTGGAAGAGTAGTAAGTGCTCTTAACCACTGAGCCTTCTCTCCAGCCCCCAATTCAGCAGTTTCAATATGCAAAACAACTTTTTCTGCATATTGCGAATCAGTAACTATGTTGAGAGGGTCTTTAAAATCCTTTAGTACCATGAGAATAGCATATAATTCTGATTTTTGGACAGAATCACAAGGGCTTTTTTCCACATTACTTAAATTTTCTGATTTGTAACCTGCCTTTCCTGATTTATCTGCATCAGTATAAAATGTAGGGACTCCAGTTATTGGTATGTCTCCTACAATGATAGAAAGGATTTACTTAGTTATCTTTATAAATTGAATTCTCTTGCTTTTTGGATACTTGTTAATATCTCTCAAAAAACTACTACAAGATCTTTGCCAGGGCTCACTTTCTCCCCATAGTTATCAATATTATCATTATTAAAATGTACAATAATTTCTGCTGGGTTTATTCCTGCTAATTGGTGGTCTCAATTTTCCTTTTAGAATTAACTGAGAGAGGGGGCTGGAGAGATGGCTCAGAGGTTAAGAGCATCACCTGCTCTTCCAAAGGTCCAGAGTTCAATTCCCAGCAACCACATGGTGGCTCACAACCATCTGTAATAGGTCTGGTGCCCTCTTCTGTCCTGCAGGCATATACACAGAAAGAATATTGTATACATAATAAATACATAAATATTTAAAAAAAAAGAATTAACTGAGAGACCTTTTCCACATTTTTTCTGTCACACCAGGTCCTGCAGTTGTTAAGTCCCAAAGAAATACACAAAGGTCTACATTAATCATAAACTGATTGGCCCATTAGCTCAGGCTTTTTATTAATTCTTTCATCTTATATTAAACCATTATTCTCATCTGTCTTAGCCACGTGGCTTGGTACTTTTTTCGGCGAGACAGTCACATCATGCTTGCTCTGTGTCTGGTTTCCTCTGTGTCTGGGTGACGACTGCAGACTGACTTTTCCTCTTCCCAGAATTCTCCTGTTCTCAATTTCCTGCCTTGCTACTGGCCAATCAGCTTTTTATTAAAATACAATTGACAGGGTACAGACCATTGTCCCACAGCATTATGTGGTAAAAAGATCCATTCTAAGATAATGTCTTTCCTCTGCATTAAAATTCCTTGCAGGGTATTATGACCAGCATGCAGTTAAGATTCAGATCTACATGATCCACATGTGCCTCCTGTAATTTATCTTCAATCAAAGCCAATCTCTCTCAGCTTCATCTGATAATTCCATGAGATTACTTAAGTCCTTGTCACCATCTAAGGTTTAATCAGGTCATCAAGACCTATCCCAATAGTGTGCTGTAGATGGGAAATATTCCTAGCAATCTTTGTAAATCATTCAGAGTCTGCAATCAATCTCTCCTAATTTGCACCTTTTGGGGGTTTAATTTTTTGTAAGCCTATTTTATAAACTAAATAATTAATAGAATCTCCTCTTTGTATTTTTTTCAGGAGTAATTTGTAATCCCCAACAAGGAAAAATTTTCTTCACTTCTTCAAACATTCTTTCTAAAATATCTACATTTGAATCAGTTAGTAAAATGTCATCCATGTAATGGTAAACTATAGATTCAGGAAATTCTACTTTATTTCCAATAGCTGACTTACAAAATATTGGCACAGGGTGGAGCTATTTAATATTCCCTGTGGGAGATTCTTCCATTGATGTCTTTTACCAGGCTGAGAATTATTATAAGTGGGCACTGTGAGGCAAATTTTTTTCTGTCCTTTTCTTGTAAAGATATAGTGAAGAATCAATCTTTTAAAAATCAGTAAATATAAGAGGCCAGCCTTTAGGTAATAGAGAATGCAAAGGAATTCCAGATTGTAGAGAGCCCATTGGCCGAATCACCTTATTAACTAACAGCTCTTAGATCTGTTATCATTCTCCATTTTTCAGATTTCTTTTTAACAACAAATACAGGAGAATTCCAAGGGATTCTTCAATATGCTGATCATCTAATTGCTCCTGTACCAGACGTTCTGCAGTTTCACTATTGTTAAAGAAATTGCTGAACCCAAACAGGTTTTTCTGTTAACCATCTTAAAGGTAGGGCTGTTGGCACCTTTGAAATATCAGCTGGCCGGGCGGTGGTGGTGCACACCTTTAATCCCAGCACTCGGGAGGCAGAGGCAGGAGGATCTCTGTGAGTTTGAGGCCAGCCTGGTCTACAACAGCTAGTTCCAGGACAGGCTCCAAAGCCACAGAGAAACCCTGTCTCGAAAAAACCAAAAAAATTATATATATCAGCAGATGTTGTGCCCTGTTCTTGTACAACCTGAATGGTAGGTGACAGTTCTTTATAATATCTTGCTATATTTTCCCCAGAAACATACGTTAATTTATGGGTTATTTCTAAGATTGGGGGAATGTTAATCTGGGTATTCCATTTCTGTAGCAAATCACGTCCCCAAAATTTCATTGCTATGTTAGCTACATATGATTTGAAAATTCCTCTCTGTCCTACTGGCCCTATATATTTGATCCATCTCACATTCTGCTTTACCTGAGATAAAGTTCTGATCCCCCAAAACTAAACATTTACATCCTGAAAAGGCCAATTTAGATGCCAAGAGATTTTGATGAAATTATTATTACATCTGCACCTGTGTCTACCAGACCTTCAATGACGTTATTTATTTGCATTTTTAATTTGTCTTTGTTCATTTATAGAAGTTTCCAGGCCAGGCAGTGGTGGCACACGCCTTTAATCCCAGCACTCGGGAGGCAGAGGCAGGCGGATCTCTGTGAGTTCGAGACCAGCCAGGTCTACAAGAGCTAGTTCCAGGACAGGCTCCAAAGCTACAGAGAAACCCTGTCTCGAAAAAAAAAAAAAAAAGAAAGAAAAAAGAAAAAAAGAAATTTCCAAAATACTCACTTTATGGTTTCTCCTAAATTTTTTGTTCTCTCTTCTATAGCTTTTCTATTATCCAGAGCAGTATGGTTTATTGTAATTTGCATTAGGTTCTTTAATTGCACTGAGAAGGAGTTTCCTCTACCATGGCAGGAAATGACTGAACCAGATTTGGCACAGGGGTCTGCTTATCTTGAATATCTCTTGTTGACCTACATTCATTAGGCCAATGCCTACCTTTGCCACACATTCCATAAGGGAGGGTTGTTCTGAGTGGATTATTCTTTTTTTTTTTTAAAGATTTATTTATTATGTATATTATTCTGCCTGCATGTATGCCTGCAAGCCAGAAGAGGGCACCAAGTCTCATTATAGATGGTTGTGAGCCACCATGTGGTTGCTGAGAATTGAACTCTGGACCTCTGAGAGGGCAGCCTGTGGTCTTAACCACTGAGCTATCTCTCCAGCCCTGAGTGGATTATTCTTAGAAAATAGAAAAAAAAAACCATTGTTCTAGAAATGCCCTGTGTACAATACCTTTTTTTTTTAAAGATTTATTTATTTATTACGTATACAACATTCCTTCCATGTATGCTTGCATGCCAGAAGAGGGCACCAGATGACATTACAGATGGCTGTGAGCCACCATGTGGTTGCTGGGAATTGAACTCAGGACCTCTGGAAGAGCAGTCAGTGCTCTTAACCTCTGAGCCATCTCTCCAGCCCTGTACAATACCTTTTAAGGTGACCTTGTTTGCCACAATTTTAACATTTGACAATTTGATTTTTCTTCAAACCTCTGGAAATCACCTCTCCTATACATGCATCTTTCATGGACATGAGATTCAATTGAATCTCAAATCCATTCCTCCAAAGGTGCTAACCTTGCCCTAAATGGTCTAATTATCCTTTTGCATAGAAAACTGAAAATTTCAAAAGCCAGAAAGTCAATTATTTGTCTAGCTTATGATTCGGTATAATTTTATTCTACTGACATTAGTCTTTGTAAGAAATCTGTAAAGGTTTCTTTTGGGCCCTGCATAACTTTAGTAAATAACTCAATTTTCTTTCCTATTTCTCTAATTCTGTCCCAAGCATTCAAAGCTGCTGTGTGGCATAAATCCAGGATGTGGTCATCATATACATTGCATTTCTATAGTAGCATAATTTCCTTCTACAATAATTTGACTTTGGGAGATTTTCTTACCTCTAGCTTTACTACATTATTCAATAATTTTTTTTTTTTTTTGGTTTTTCGAGACAGGGTTTCTCTGTAGCTTTGGAGCCTGCGCTGGAACTAGCTCTTGTAGACCAGGCTGGCCTCGAACTCACAAAGATCTGCCTGCCTCTGCCTCCCGAGTGCTGGGATTAAAGGCGTGCGCCACCACCGCCCGGCTTATTCAATAATCTTAGCTTCTTTTCTGAACCAGGTACTCCATTGTAATTTTGGGTCAGGCTCTAAAACACCTTTAACCAATTCTATCCAGTCTTTAGGGATAATTCTATTACAAACTGACCATGAATATAACATTTGCTTCACAAACCATGAATGCATATCATGTGGCTTCCTTGAATCTCCTTGGTTCTGAAGTCCAGTTAGTTCTAACAGAGTTTCTGTCATTTGGCAATTCCTATAAGGTTACTGCATATATTAAGGTTGGTTGTTTGAAAACTTTAGGCTGTTCTTCTCTATTCTTATAGTGCAATGCTGAAATTTGTTCTCCATTAAATTCCTCTGTCTGGATATGAATATCTCTGTGATCTTTTTTTAGGTTTTTCTAAGACCTATATTTTAGCACTCAGATTAACCAATATTTTTAGTGATAAAGCAAAAATGGTAAAGCTGATAATGTTTACAATTGACATTACATAAATCCCATCTAAATTAGATATCCTCTCATTTAATCATTTCATTTTCAAACTGTTTATCATCTTATCATACAGAGGCCCAAATCCCTCCATTGTAATAGTTCTTCCCATTTTTTTTTTTTGTTCTTCCCATGTTTTAATGTAGGGAAAAAAACTCTCTCTTTTAAGTAAGTCCTTCCTTTAACAATCCCCAATTGTCTTACCAAATCTACCGGCGATGTTGATGAAGATATGTTTATTGCTGCTGCAAAGAACAGTAAAAGCCTGCATGGATTTCAAGGCAGCTATCTAGTTTGGCAGCAATCTAAGAAGGGGGTTCAGGCAGAGCCCACAACCCATCGTGGAGAGAGAGAGAGCGCGCACTATCTGGAAAAAATACAGATGATTGTTCTGAAAAAGCACGTGTGTGTGTGTGGGGGGGGATGGGGGAGCTGCCTGAAACCAGAACCAGTCAGTCTAAGGCAGGTGAATACTGTGGTGTTTGGAGCCCAGGTGCTTCTGCAGTTTGGGTGGCAACTGGAGACTGTTTCAGAGAGGCTACAACAGGAAAATCCCAAACTCTCTAAGAGATTTGGGGAAAAAAGAAAAGAAAGCCTAGCTAGGTGATGCTGGAGCCCCATGTGCAGCTACAGCCTGTGCCAATGGTTAAAAAGCCACAGGTAAATGGCTTTTTCATGAATTTGTACCCCAATCGATGGGCACCAATTGTAGCATGAATAATAAAAACCAAGAGATTGATATTGGGATTCAACCTGAAGATTAGAGAAGCAAAGCATCCAGGCCACTAGAGAGCTCTTACTCCTATGTAATCTCCAGACTGAAAGAGAGCGAGCTCCTGTCTTATCCCATCCTATATTCCTCTTTAGTGCTAGGATTAAATCCGTGCACCACCACTCAGTCTCATGGCTCACTAGTGTAGTTGCTGGGATTAAAGATGTATACCACCACTGCCTGGCCTGTATGGCTGACTAGTGTGGCTGTTTTGTGTTCTGGTCTTCAGGCAAGCTTTATTTATTAAAATACAAATGAAACATCAGCCGGGTGGTGGTGGTGTACGCCTTTAATCCCAGCACTCGGGAGGCAGAAGCAGGCGGATCTTTGTGAGTTCGAGACCAGCCTGGTCTACAAGAGCTAGTTCCAGGACAGGCTCCAAAGCCACAGAGAAACCCTGTCTCAAAAAA
>JAQHUG010000413.1:590224-628590 GCA_028555095.1 Dicrostonyx torquatus
GGTGTGCTGGAACACAGTCTCAGAATGGAGTCATATGAGGGAAATTGAGTGCTTGTGAGAAAACTACAAGAAAACAAGAATCTTGTGACCTCCATTTCTTTTTTCTTTTTTTTGGTTTTTCGAGACAGGGTTTCTCTGTGGCTTTGGTGCCTGTCCTGGAACTAGCTCTTGTAGACCAGGCTGGTCTCGAACTCATAGAGATCGGCCTGCCTCTGCCTCCCGAGTGCTGGGATTAAAGGTGTGTGCCACCATCGCCCGGCCCTCCATTTTTTCAGAATCACAGAATTGTTCTTGGAATGTGCTTTTGTGCACCTCCCAAGTGTAGCAGATAGAAGTGACTTTAGATAATTCGTTACACATGGCTATTGCAATTTGTATACATGCCTCTATGAAAAAGCATGTGTTTGTCATGTGTGCTTATTCTTAGGATTGTAGACTTTACATGTGACTCTTAACTGCCTGGTGTTCTGATATAAAGTTGGCTATTACAGGAGATGTTAGCCAACCTTATTTTCAGGCTCTATCACCTTCTCCTCCCCACCCCCACCAAGTTCCACTACCTTTGGAGTGTAAACAGGGATGAGAAGGAAACTCCCTGTGCTTGCCTCTAGTAGTGGCATGATCCCTAGAAACGTAGTCATGCTCTACAATCTAAAAATGATGGGAGCTCATAAGACTGAATGCAAAGAGCAAAGGCTTGCATGCACACATAAGCACAACTTATCTGCACTTCAGATGGAAAACGACCATACTCAGGCAGGGCAAGGGCCATCCCAAGAAACTTACCGAGTGTTTGCACACCCAGTCATGGACAGGGGAGTGAACTGCAAACAGATCTTGCCCTCCCTCTGGCAAGTTTGTTCTGTGCAGCAAACTGCACAGTAATTTCAGAACTAATGTGTATTTGTGTTACTGAACAAAGTACCAAGTGTATGGATACTGCCAAGAGCCAAGATTTTTATTGTGGAAGGTGTTTGCACTGTTGTGGCATGGAGGATGAGAACTCCATGACATGGGATGAACTGTATGGGTATTGGGGCTGAGGATATAGTTTAGTGATACATGCTAGGCTAGCATGCGTGAGACCCTGGGTTCAATCCTTAGGCCCACCAAACAGGTAGTATAGATATGGCCCATGACTGTCCATACATGTTCATGTGTGCACATGCAGGCATATTCAACCTAATCTGTCTACACGAAGGACCTAAGAGCAGACATCCAAAGAGCAACAAGGATACCCAACCCCAGATATCATCCTAAAATCATTCTCCAAAAACAGCCAGGGCATTTGAGACATGACTAGTAGTCCCACAGCACACTTCAGAGTGCTGTACACCAGAAACATTCAAAGGGGCAACTTTGGAGGATACACACTTCGGAGTGCTGTACACCAGAAACATTCAAAGGGACAGCCTGGGAGGACACACACTTCGGAGTGCTGTACACCAGAAACATTCAAAGGGNGACACACACTTCGGAGTGCTGTACACCAGAAACATTCAAAGGGACAGCCTGGGAGGACACACACTCGAGTGCTGTACACCAGAAACATTCAAAGGAGCATGCCACAAGGTAAACACCATGTGACAGGTCTCCCATTGGCACAGCTCACACCATAAAAACACTAGAATTAGGAATGACTTACAGACAATTTTAGTTGAGTAGTAATCCAGAGTACACAGAAAATAAATATATGGATGTGGATTTGTATAGGTAAGGAACAGGAAACTAATGGCTGAGAGTGTTCAGAATACTGGTTGGGGTCAGGGAGGTGACCTGAAGTCTGCCCTTCAGCCACCACACAAGACTGCATCAGGACACATCTGTGGTGTGTGTCATGATCATGCACAAAGAAGGCTGCACCTGTAAGCTGAGATAGACCAAAGGTTATATACTTCAAACCACCAGCTCTCAGACTTAGAAATGGCCAGGGGATAGCTCAATTGGTAAACTGCTTGCCTTGCAAGCATGATGACCGGAGTTCAACCCACAGAACTAATTGGGGTGGGGGAAACCCAGGCATGCATGTGGTATATACTTGTAATCCCAGTACTTGGGAAGCAAGTACTTGAGATGTGGTGGGTCCCTGGGGCTCACTTGCCAGAAAACAGAAAAATGGTAGTGCCTGAGGAACAAAACCCAAGATTGTTCCCTAGCCTTAACACACACGCACCTGCTGCACACATCTGAAGAGTGTGCATGCAGGCACAAGTTTTCAGAGCTGTGTAGTATCCTGTACAGATCTGCGCTATGCAGGCTGTGTATGTGTGGTTTCTGCCTGCATATTAGATGCATGATGTGCACACATCATCTGTTACCTGTATGATTGGCACTGTCACACTTCATAAATGAATGTTCAGTATAATGTCACAGAGCCAGGGACCTCTACTGTGAAACCAAGGCAGAAACTGTCCCTGGAAGCAAGCACAGAACAAGACACTATATGAAACCATAATTTTTATTTCTGTTCTTTTATAAATATGTTTATGTCCTAAGAATCAACGTCTGCAACAATGGGTGGTGGTGGGGCTACCCTGTGCTAAAGCTCCGGGTTTATGTTATGGTCTCCTGAGGCCATGTCAACAAGTGTGGTTCAGGGGCAGGAAATACACACTGAGGGTTACTGCAGAGCTAGGGTGGCAGGGTGCTCTAGCCTGGCTCACTGTCCCCTGTTGGTTATGAATGGTTCCCAATTTTAATATATATGATCCTGTGGGCCACCTAACCATGGCAGACAGGTCTGAGCAGGCCACTGTCACATTTGGTGGTAGGTCCTGGGCTCCACATTCTCTTAGCCCTGTGCCCTAGGTGTGGCTATGGCAGGGCCCTGCCTGTTACAAGGGGCATGCTGGAAGTCCTTGGTCCTTTTCTTTGTTTTCCTGAACTGTCTGCACTGAGTCAGAAGGACGACCCATTTGATGCTCATGGTGAACGACCATCCTCTCAGGCCGGCCTAAGCAGCCGCTCCAGAAGCACCAGTTTTGTCTGTAGGTTGACATCGAAGGGTGGCAGTTTTGTCAGAGTCAGACTCACACCTGTGGTGCCTTCAATACTGGCCAGGACACGATGTGTATCCCTGTAGAGGGCCAGGTGCCCGGGCGCTGCCTCCATGAGGATGTGTGTGTAGTCCAGCATGCGCTTTGCTCCAGGTTGCACATCCTCCCTCTTGTCATACCTGGGAGAGAAAAGCCACTTGTCTCCACTGCACTCATCTTCGCCTATGTCTCACACCACTTCTCCCACCTAGGTGCCACTGACGTGACTTCTAGGTGACCTCTGTGAGAAGCAACTCCACCTGTAGCATAATGCTTCAGAAACAAACCTCCAGTCATCGTTGACCTGTAGAAACCGTGACACACCTGTCTGGGCAGCAGCCACATCAATGTGCAGATGGACATCTAGAAAACCAAATCTCAGTTAGAAGTCAACATGGTACCTTACTCAGGGCCAGTCCCCAGGAAGCACCCTGTACCAACCTGTCTGGGGTGGCACCAATTCATGTAGCCGCTGCATCGCTACACCACCAGGATAGTTGAAATGGGATACATAGAGGGATGTGGCTGAATATGCCACATTTACCATGATGTGTCCTATCACAAACAGAGCTCCCATCTTGTACAGCCAAGACTTTTTATAGTTATTCAGGCTGTAAAAAGAAAGATATTTAATGAAAAGCATATGGTGGCAAGAACACCAGCATATCCAATCACATCTAGGAAAAGTGGTCCTAAACATCAGCCCACTTCAACTTCACCAAGTCATTACAAGCAGGGAAGCTAATCAAGGATACATCTGGGTAATCAGCAAAAGAATAAAAGGGCTGGGCTGGAGAGATGGCTCAGAGGTTAAGAGCATTGCCTGCTCTTCCAAAGGTCCTGAGTTCAGTTCCCAGCAACCACATGGTGGCTCACAACCATCTGTAATGGGGTCTGGTGCCCTCTTCTGGCCTGCAGGCATACACACAGACAGAATATTGTATACATAATAAATAAATAAATATTTAAAAAAAAAAAAGAATAAAAGGGCTTTGAAATCACTTATGCTAAAAAGCACCAACTCCTCACCTGGGACCACATGGTAACTAAAAGCAGACAAAAGCCTGGCATTCCCGGGTTCTTTCTGCATGTCTTCTGTCTTGAGACTCTGGGTCCCTCAGTGGTTTAGTTCTGAGTCTAGATAAGTCACATATCAAGGAGTCTTGTCTATAAGCTGATGACAGTGAACCCATTTCATGTTCCTTCAAGGTTGAAGGCACAGAGTAAGTGAGGTATCTTACTGTCCACTTTGACAATGTCCTGCTCCAAATC
Source organism: Dicrostonyx torquatus (assembly GCA_028555095.1). NCBI lineage: Eukaryota > Metazoa > Chordata > Mammalia > Rodentia > Cricetidae > Dicrostonyx > Dicrostonyx torquatus. The sequence goes on from JAQHUG010000413.1 coordinate 594,532, forward strand.
CACAGAAGGCACCTTAAGTCTCCAGTTGTCCTAAACCCCACAGACAGATCATCTCATGACGAGACCACCCCCAGCAGGAATGGTCATCTCAGGGCAACTGGACTGTCTTCTCACCTCCTTGTAGAACCAGAACTGAGATAATCATCAACCAGATCACACTGGGCCCAAGACTTTTTAACTATGCATACCTCTTGCCCCTACCTAATTCTGTTTAAATTAAAGCTCATGTCAGGGGGCTGGAGAGATGGCTCAGTGGTTAAGAGCACTGCTTGCTCTTCCAAAGGTCCTGAGTTCAATTCCCAGCAACCTCGTGGTGGCTCAAAGCCATCTGTAATGAGGTCTGGTGCCCTCTTCTGGCCTGCAGGCATACACACAGAAAGAATACTGAGAATACTGTATACATAATTAATAAATAGTTTAAAAAAAAAAAAGCTCATGTCAGTGCTCCCTCATGTGTTCTTTTTAATGTGCTTAGTCTCTTTTATTGTCATATGGGGACAGACAGATGGTTGTAACTCCTGAGTTTAAGCTAAGCCTGCCCTAAAACACTCAATAACCAAAGTAACTAAAATACCATCTTAAGAATTCTGAGGTTGTACATATTGGCACAGGTCTGGAATCCCAGCATGGGGAAGGCTGATAAATAATGATGGCAAATTTGAAGTCAGCCTGGGTTACACAGTAAGACTGTCTCAAACAAAAAGGGCTGATGAGATAGCTCAGTCGGTAAAAGCACTTTGTCATGTATGCCTGGTAACTTGGTAATCCCCAAACCTACATACAGGTGTAAAGAGAGAACTGGCTCCACTGGCTCCTCTGACCTCCACATTCATGCCATAGCATGTGTATGCCAAAATGCACACTTGGGGGATGTATTAATAATAAGTAAATAAAAACTTCAAATTTCCACTCAAAATGCCGATTCAAGTTTATACTAGATTTTTTTTTTTTTTTTTTTTTGTTTTTCGAGACAGGGTTTCTCTGTGGCTTTGGAGCCTGCGCTGGAACTAGCTCTTATAGACCAGGCTGGTCTCGAACTCACAAAGATCCGCCTGCCTCTGCCTCCCACCACTGCCCAGCTGAGGAGTCTTTTTAAATGCCTTTTTAAAAATCTGTTATAAGGGGGCTGGAGAGATGGCTCAGTGGCTAAGAAGCATTGCCTGCTCTTCCAAAGGTCCTGAGTTCAATTCCCAGCAACCACATGGTGGCTCACAACCATCTGTAATGAGGTCTGGTGCCCTCTTCTGGCCTGCAGACATACATACACACAGACAGAATATTGTATAAATAAATAAATAAATATTAAAAAAAAAATCTGTTATAAGCCGGGCGGTGGTGGCGCATGCCTTTAATCCCAGCACTCGGGAGGCAGAGGCAGGTGGATCTTTGTGAGTTCGAGACCAACCTGGTCTACATGAGCTAGTTCCAGGACAGGCTCCAAAGCTACAGAGAAACCCTGTCTCGGAAAACCAAAAAATAAAATAAAAAAAAAAATACAAAGACTCCTCAGTTACTTCTTAGGGCGAAAGTCCAGCTCACAAACCACACAAAGCAAATCAAGGCCTCCAAAATGCCAGCCTGAGGACAGGGAGGCAGCCTTCAACAAGATGCCCTGTCCTGAAGTATCTTCTTTCAGTGTGCTTGGAGTCTCCAGACCAACAGTCCAACCCTGTGGTCCTGGGATTGGTTCACCCTGTCTTCCTTCCCAAGTCTATCTTTGATTGAAAGGAGGGGTCGCCATTTTCTATGGGGGCATGAGTGTGGTCTGTATGTGCACCTCTGTGCACAAATGCACACATTCAGGTGTGCACATGCAGAAGTCAGAGGAGAACATCAGGTATCACCCTCTATCACTCTCCATCTCATTCCTTTGAGATAATACCTCTCATTGAACATGGAATCTGCCAGTTTTTCAATTAAGCTGAGTCATAGCAATCCTCTTGTCTCTGTCCCCCATCACAGCTACCAAAGCACTGGAGTTACAAAGTTACCATGTGGCAACATCTAGGTTTTTACAGAGGTGCTGGGGACTCAAATGCAGACCCTTACGCTTGTATAGCAAGCATTCTTACCTATGGTCCATCTCCCTTCCCGAACACAGGGCTTACAGGTGTGCACTATTACACCCAGCTCCAAGATGTCTTTATCTTTGGTCTTCTTGGTCAATTTCTGGACATAGCTTTACATGCATTGTCTAGGTCATCCTGTCTAAGTCGGTTTGCTATTCACCTGCACTGATCTAGACATTTTAAATTTGTTTATTTGTTTGTTTGTTTAGGGTCTTATGTAGTTCAGGTTTGTTTTGAAATAGCTATATAGCCAAAGATGACCTTGAACCTCCACCTTCTGAACAGTTACAGGCATGTACAACTGCACCCAATTTATGTGGTGCTGAGGTTGACTCAAGAGCATGCTGAGCAGGTACTCTACAAACTGAGCTTCATCCCAGCCCTTCTCCTGATTTTTAGTTTTGAGAAAGGCTTATCCTATAGCTCAGGATGATCCAAAACTCATTATGTAGCTTGGGATGGCTCAAGTTGGTGTTCCCAAGTACTGGGCTTATAGGTTACACCTGCTCCATTAGATTGCTGTAGGCAACGAATGCCATCCCCACCCTCCCTGAGGTTTTGCCTTTAAGACTCAATTAGGTCTGTAAGATCACAGCACACTTCAGCTTGAACCTGTTTTCAAAGCTGCAGCTTAGGTAACCCCCAAATAAGCTCTGTTCTGTCTCAGTTGCTGGGATGTGACACTGCCTTCATTTTCACTGTCAGCCATCTGAAGCTGATTTTAAACAATGGCCGTTAACAGCTGTGACAGACTATGACAAAGACCGTGACAGAGAGGAGAACGTTTGCTCTCTGGACATTTAAGAAACAGTCTACCAACCAAATTTTTAAATTGTTGGCCTCAAACACAGATTTTTCAATACAATTTCACCCATTCTATTCCAACTAAGGTACCTGAGTAAACTATGATAGGGTTGAGAAACAGAGAGAGAGAGAGAGAGAGAGAGAGAGAGAGAGAGAGAGAGAGAGACATCAGGTGGCATATGCCTTTAATCCCAGCATTTGGGAGGCAGAGGCAGCGGCAGCCAGATCTCTGTGAGTTCAAGGCCAGCCTGGTCTATAAAGCAAGTTCCAGGACAGCCAGGGATGTTACACAAAGAAACCCTGTCTTGAAAAACAAAATGGAGGAGAACTTGTCATCCACAAACCTGTTCTTGCATACTAATTAACATCCACCTTCACCTGTGACCCAAGCCAGGGTCTGTACCTTTCATGGGATTTTGAGCTGACCCAAGGCAGAAAGCACACAAAGATAAAAGAAGCAAGAGGTACATTGTGATTTGAATGTTAAACCAGCAAACTTAATCATTTTTTTTCTTTTTTGAGACAAGGTCTCACTATATGGAGCACACTAGCCTTGAACTCAAAAGACCCACTTACCCCTGCCTCTCAAATATTGGGTTCAAAGGTGTGTGCTGTAACACCCAGCACAGCAAACCTATTTCTAATGCAGCATTAAAAATACCTATCAGCTGCTGGGCGGTGGGGGCGCACGCGTTTAATCCTAGCACTCAGGAGGCAGAGGCAGGTGAATCCCTATAAGTTTGAGGCCAGCCTGGTCTATAAGAGCTAGTTCTAGGAAACCCTGTCTCCAAAAAAAAAAAAAAAAAAAAAAAGTTACCTATCGGCAGCTAGGTGGTGGTGGTGCATACTTTTAATCCTAGCACTTGGGAGGCAGAAGCAGGTGGATCTCTGTGAGTTCGAGGCCAGCCTGGTCCACAGAGCAAGTTCCAGGACAGGCTCCGTAAGCTGCATAGAAAAACCCTGTCTCAAAAAACCAAACCAAAAACCTATCAGCTGGATAATCCCCAGCACCCCCAGAAAATACAGTAAAAGTGAGATAGCAGACAAGAATCTCAAGGATGAAACCCTCACACATAGGTGCATCCTCTGGCAGCCATGATGTTGAGTGCAGGGAAGGTATAGATGATGAACCGCAGTTCCTTATGTGGGAGGAGCGAGTACAAAGCCACGAATCCCAGGCTGGGCAGGGCCAGTGCATGGGTCCTCTTGTCCACTGCTCCCAAGGGTATGAAGAGAAGGCTGCAGCCCAGGCCTCGGGGCAGGGCAGAGTAGAAATACCACAGGAGCGGGGAGGTCTTGAAGTCAGGTTAAAGAAGCACAAATATTGTCAGAGATTGAGTCACTGTCCACTTAGCTGAACTAGGATGCTAACAATATCAAGGCTGAAGTGGCCCCAAAGACAGTTATGCCAAAATACACAGCAGAGACCTGCTCAGGAGCTATAGGGATGAATGATCTCAGGCACAGCATACCCAGCTAGAGGAATAAGTTCATTTTTCACAGCATTAATGGATGAGGATGGCATGTTGTCAAGTCATAGCTATGCTGTCCTTTCTAACCATGAGTCTACCTGAAGTACCCGGTGATAGACGTTGTTGAAGGCAGACTATACTATGAACCATGGCGATGCTCCCTAAGACTAGGCGATGCTTAGGGAGATTTTGACACATTAAGATATGCAGAAGGCATTACAGTCCTCAGTGCCACCAGGGCAAGTGAGTCCCTGGTGTGAGAGACAGAAGCTTCTGCCCTGACACTTAGACAGCCACCCTACCTGTGCCAGATGAGCTGCCTGACAGGGAGACAGGAGACACAGGCCAGGGTCATGGGCCTGTGCACTCCTACTCGAATGCTGAAAGGATACACCCCAGTTGGAACTTTTGTTCAGGACAGTGTTGTACCAAAGCACCTCTCCTTCTGGCCATACAAGGAATCTCCAGAAATAGGAGTCCACAGCAACCGTCAGTCCTAATAACAGACAATAAAGTCTCAGTAAGAAACATGGTCAACTATAAAATCCAAGCCTCAATCCACATGTGCACTCTGCTTAACTAACTCCACAAAGTGGTTGCATGGTCACAGAAACTGCCAGAAGCTTTCCATAAATGGAGCTAGTGGTGTGTGACACTATTTCCCATTAAGTATCGGCCCTAGCACAAGGCACACTGCCCTCTTCTTGCCTGGTCAAGCAGCTTAAAGAACAGTGGGTGGATGCAGGTTTCTAGATAGAAACCACCACGAGAGACAGAACTGGGAGGTTCTACTGCTGTCAAAGTTTGGATCCTCTATTTCCATCTTTAAAAAAAAACAAAAAGGAGAGAGGACTCAGTAGTTAAGAGTACAGATTTTCAGAGGGCCCAAGTTCAGTTCCCAGAACCCACAAACGAAGGCTCACAACTGCCTGTTACTTCAGTTCTAGGAAATACAACATAGTCTTCTGGATTCTACAGGTGCCTACAATCACACACCCATTATTACCACACCAGGATACATGTGTATAAACATAACTAAAAGTAAAAGATTAAAAAAGTCTTTTTGGGATCAGTGGGTAAAGGAACTTGCTGCCAAGCCTAATGATTTGAGTTCAGTCTCTGGGACCTAACTCCCACAAGTTGCACCCTGACCTCCAAATGTGCATTGTGTGGCTCATGTGTGGCCATGCACATGCACACAGACAGACAGACACACTCACTAAAAAAAGTTAAGTGTAATAAAAAAAAAAGCAAAAAAATCCTGAAGGATTGAGACACCAACTTAGTAAGGAACTGTCCTTACAAGCATTAAGGCCTGTATTTCATCCCAGAGCCCGCACATAAAACTAGGAATGGGTTGCATGTAGTGGTGCATGCCTTTAATCCCAGTACCCAGGAGGTAGAGGCTGGTGGATCTGAGTTCAAGGACAACTCCATCTACAGAGTGAGTTCCAGGACTACGAAAGAGACCTTGTCTCTCATACACACACACACACACACACACATATAGAGAGAGAGAGCGTGCGCGCGAGCGCCAGGTATGAGATTGGCAAGACACCTTATTAGCACGCACACACACACACACACACACACACACACACACACACACACACACACAGAGGCTAACAACTGTCCGTAACTCCAATTCCTGAGAATTTGATGCTCTCTGTGGCCTCCATGGGCACCAGCACACATGCATTACAGACATATATACAGGCAAAGTACCCATACACAAAAAATAGAAATAAATATTTCTATTTTTTATTTATAAATAAATAAAAAAAAAAAAACTAGGGGAAAAAAAACCAAACCAAGGTAGCTAACTCAGTGAAGAACAACAGAGGTCGAGCTCTGGATACTATACACACATGCACACACTGTTTCAAACTGGCACATTTGTAATTTTAGCACGATGAAGGCTAACACATGAGGAACTTGAATTTGAGGCCAGCCTGGGCTATACAGTGAGTGTGATGGTTTGAAAGAGAATGCTCGGGGCTGGAGAGATGGCTCAGTGGTTAAGAGCACTGCCTGCTCTTCCAAAGGTCCTGAGTTCAATTCCCAGCAACCACATGGTGGCTCACAACCATCTGTAATGGGGTCTGGTGCCCTCTTCTGGCCTGCAGGGATACACACAAATACAGAATATTGTATACATAATAAATAAATAAATAAATAAAAAGAAAGAGAATGCTCCCATAGGCCAATAAATTTGAACATTTGGTTCCTAGTTGGTGGGAGTCTAAGAATGCTTAGGTGTGGCCATATTGGAGGAAGTCTGTCACTAGAGCTGGGCTTTGAGGTTTCAAATGAGCCCACACCAGGCCCAATTTCAATTTTTCCTTCTGTTTCTGCCTGCTGCCTGTAGATCAGGATGTAAACTCTCATCTACTGCTGTAGTGCCATGCCTGCCGTCTGCCATGCTTCCTGCCATGATGATCACGGACTAACCTTCTGAAACTGTAAGCAAGCCCCCAATTAAAAAGCTTTTTTCATAAGCTGCCTTGGTCCTGGTGTGTCTTCACAGCAACTGAACGGTAACTAAGACAGTAGGACTCTGTCTCAAAACATCAAAACTGAAATACACACAGACAAACCCGAGATGTTCACTTGCCTAGACAGAGAATCCCTGCTGGGACAGCATGCTGGAGCAATCTGGCTACAGACAATCTTCTTTGGTATAAGGTCAGCAGCAGCATCAGGCCTAGCAGCATGCACAGCTCAGCCCTGAAGCCAATAATGGCGAAGGCTGAGAGCCAGATAAAGCGGGCCCACTTATGTTGCAGCCAGGCTGTGAGGGCTGGAAGAACTGCAAAACACAAAACACACACAGTAAGGGGGATTCACTTTCTTCCTCTCTTTTTTGTTTTGTTTGTTTCTGTTTTTCGAGACAAGGTTTCTCTGTGTAACAATCCTGGCTGCCAGGAACTTGTTCTGTAGACCAGGCTGGCCTCAAACTCACAGAGATCCGCCTGCCTCTGCCTTTAGAGTGCTGGGATTAAAGGCATGTGCTACTACCAGGCTCACTTTCTTATTATAAAAGACACACACACACACACACACACACACACACACACACACACACACACACACACACACACCACTCTATGGGGGCTGGAGTAATGGCTCAGTCATTAAGACTGGCTGCTTGGCTGGGTGGTGGTGGCTCACGACAGCTCAAAACTGTCTCTAACTCCCATTCCAGAGGACCTGATGCCCTCTTCTGCCCTCTGCAGGCACTGCATATACATGATATGTTTAAATACATACAGAACACGCATGTACACAAAGTAAAAATAAATCTTTAAAAAAAATTACTCTAGAAGCTGTGACTGCTCAGCACTGTAGGGTTTAAGGCAGGAGGATCTAGTATTCAAGGCTAGCCCTGACTACAGACAAACTCCAAAGAAGCATACTCGCCTGCTGTGATGGCACACGGGTACTCCAGGGTAGTGTTTTCTACAAAGTGCCAACCATGATTACTGAGATTCCTGCTTCCACAACAGGAGACCCTGGGCAGTTTATGAGGAGCCAATGGGGTGGGGGCAGTGCGATGGGCTGATGTGTGTGTGCTTAGCTGAGGTGAGGGGTCAGAGGTATACTCTGAAGCTACATACCCACAGCCAGAGCCAGCACGTTGGGAAGGGTCCTTGAACAGTAGAACATGAGGTGAAACTGTGTGGCTGATATCCAGCAGAACATGGCAGCCACTGTGGCCCCAAATTGTCGTCTCACTTCTTTTTGTAACGTCCAGAGTCCAAAAATCACTCCAAGTCCAAGGGCTCCTCTGACTAAGTAAGATGAGCAACAAAATCATGTTGGAGTGACTCAAGAACACACACAGATGATGAAGTCAGTGACAATATGCAGGGGACTACCTGGGAGTACACATTTGGTGCCAAAAGTGGCCATTAGAAACCAGGGCCTGTGTTTACACTGAGACCCACACCATCCAAGCTTCTTCCCTCCTTGCAGTCCCACAGACTTGGCTGAGTATTTGCCGAATGCTGGGCAAAGCTGGAGAGCTGTGTTGGAAGGGCAGGGTAACCAGGGACCTCTAGACTGGGAGGACGTGGAGAACAGTGCTGATTAAGGTTCGACTCAAACCCAACCCTGTGAAGCATCCAGATCATGCTGTGGTGGGAACACCAGCTTCAGGGGCAGGAGAATGAATGGAAACTATCCCTGGAGCAAGTGATCATTTGAAGACAAGTGAGACAGGTACCCCTGGGCAGGGCCAGCCCACATATCCTCAGAATAGACAAGCCTTATTAGCCACTGGCCAGTGGGTGCCAAGGCCTAAAGTGATGGCCCAAGAAACTGTTAGCCATGGGAGCAACCTCAGAATGGGAGTTGCAAACCTTTAGAAGCAGACCCAAGCATTCAGAGTGGGACCTGCGCAGCACTGGGCTTCCCTCTTTCTGTGTACTACTGGATACTGGATTCAAAGTGCAGATGTCTCACTTTGGGACCTGAGTCCATGAGAATCTAGGTCCAGTTGCTGTACTGATGCTACCAGGAGCCTGTACAGCACTTCTGTTTACGATGTCCAGACAAAGCTCTTTTTGTTCCTTTAAGGTCCCATCTGCTCAACCTGTCACCTGAATCATAAGGCTCCCTTCTTCCCAAACTTCTGCCTGAGTCCTGGACAAGGACAGTTGATCATACAACCTCCATTCTAGGATGGCTATCATATCCCTGAGAGGACTCGCTTAGGCCACTTACAGGAGCTGGCATCATCAGAAATCCCATGCTTACAGCAGATGAGAACAAAACGTCATTGTGGTAAAGCAGTTGGCATACCCAGCTCCCCAAAACCAAACCACCACAGATTTCCTTCAGGGGCTAAGGCTTGGCCCCACCCCATTTGAGGCTCCTTGATCCCACCTACATAGGAGCTGTAGCCTACAAGCTGCCCTGGGCAGTGACAGGTCTCCCCACCCTAATTAGCCTTTCTGAGAAGTGGGCTGAGTTTCCCTCAGGAATTCAGCTTTTAACACTTTCCATGGGGGTTAGAGAGATGGCTCAGCGGTTAAGAGCAGTGGTTGGTCTTCCAGAGGACCCAGGTTCAAGTCCCAGCACCCACATAGCAGCTCATACCTGTCTGTAACTCCAGTTTCAGGGGACCTAACACCTTTACACAGACATTCATACAGGCAAAAACACGAATGTACATAATATTAAAAAAAAAAATTCCATATAGGTCAGACAAACTGAAATCTGACTATGGCCAGCTTTGTTAGACACAATAAAATATTCTGAATTGGAAAAGTGTGATTTTTGGCTAAAAAGATGTCAGGTTATAGAACGACGTACATATAATCTTCTTAACCTAGTATATATTTAAACAAAGTTTAGAGTCAGGGATTTAGCTCAGTGGTACAGTGCTTGCCCAGTGAGGGGTGGAGGTGGTGGGTGGGTATGAGAGATGGTGTGGTGTGGTGGCAAACATCTTTAATCCCCAGCATATAGGAGGCAGAAGCAGGCAGATCTCTATGAGTTCAAGGCCAGCCTGGTCTATAGCATGCACTCCAGGACATCCAAACAGCCAAAGTTACATAGTGAAAAAAATGTCTTAAAAAAGAAAACAAAACTACAGATGAGTCGGGGGTGCTGGAGAGATGCCTCAGCAGTTAAGAGCACTTAAAGAGCAATTATAGAGGACCCCAGTTCAATTCCCACTACCCACACGGTGGCTCACTGCCATCTCTAACTCCAGTTCCAGGGGATCTGCTCTCTTCTGACTACCACAGACATGAGACACATCCATGGTGCATATACATATGTGTAGCAAAAATACATTAAAAAAAAAAAAAAAAAGGATGGGTTGCAACTATAGAAGTGGGATGAGTTCTGATCTCCAACGTGGCAGTGTGTCTGTCACCAATGGAGACTCATTTTAAAGCAGCTAGAGAAGTCAGGTGTGATGGCACACACCTGCCAAGCCAGCTTTCAGAAGATGAGGCAGGAGGACTGTGAGTCCTAGGCCATCCTGGGCTACATAGTGAGACCCTGGCTTCAAACAAGCAAATGCATAAATAAAAATAAAGAGGAATCACAATGTTCTCAATACCCCAAAACAAGTATCTGAAGAAACAAACAAAAAAAGTTAAATGTTCTGGTCTTTTTGCTATATCATAAACCTGTGCTAAAATACTGTACTGTATTATTGTACTAATAAGAAGAAATCTTCTGCATCAATAAAAAACTTTACAAAGTACTCATGGGCACAGAGAAGGGACCAGAGGCTCTGTATGCAGACCAGTATGATGACGTCTGACCTCAAAGGCTGTCTGTTCATTTCAATCTGTGGAGTACGCAGACTGCAGAAGCTAAGGCTCTGGGAGTTACTGCTGAGGCCCTCCAGTTGGAAAAGGAGCAAGGGAAGCTGTCACCACCTTCTTCACTAGCCATGCATCCCATGCGATGTCATGAGGAATTCAGTGGAGTCTAAGGTACAGCTCCTACTTGCTTGTTCCAAGTTTGGTGGCAAGACTACAGTGAGTCCTGCCAAACCCCCCCCCCCCCCCCCCCCCCCCCCCCCGTGATCATATGATACTGTTACAGTTCTCACCCATGACAGGCTCTTACCTGTCAACTGAGAATAAAACTTGGATACTTCCAACAGCGAAAGCAAATAAACCACAGGACTGGAGAACACTGCAATCAACAGTGGCCCAAGGAACGTCCTGGGAACAACTCCAGGAAACTCATGGTGGTCATACTGCAAGGAGAATGGGTGATCAGCACAGCGGCCGGGGAAGGAAAGCAAGTCTCAGCTCCAAGCAGCAGCCTCACCTTGTCTATATCCAGCTGGTGATACAGCAGATCATGTGTAGCCTGTAGGTTAAAGCTTTCCTCCACCTTGGTATAGGGACAGGCAACAAGGTGGATGGCAGCTGCAGTGATCAGCAGGCCCAGAAACAGCAGGGGCTGCCTGCCTGATGATTTGATTTTTTTCTTTTTCTTTTGGTTCTTCGAGACAGGGCCCCTTTGTGTAGCTTTGGCTGTTCTGGAACTCGCTCTGTAGGCCAGGTTGCCCTCGAACTCACAGATGTCCGCCTGCCTCTGCATCCCGAGTGCTGGAATTAAAGGTGTGCGCCAAAAACCTCCTGGCTTGCCTGATGATTTCTTGCCAGCCATGTGGTGCTTTAAACTTCATGGACCTTCACAGAACCAAAGACAAGACGTGCCCATCATTAACACTGTTACCCTATACATTCAGAGAGAACAGAAACACGGCTCCTCAATGTCACAACTCTGCTTGATGTCACACGTGTTGGGGAGAGGAATCACAGCTGCCCTTGATGTCACACGTGTTGGGGGAGAGGAATCACAGCTGCCCTTGACCACATCTGAAATTAACTAAAGCCCAAGCAGTTGGGTACACCTGTGAGGGATTTTTTTCTTAAATAAATCTTTTGAGGAGGGAAGCTCCACCTTTAATCTGGGCCATCCCTGCTGCTGGTGGCCTACATAAAGAACACGGAAAAAGCAAGCTTGCTCTCTTTGCCTCCTGTTCTTTTCACTCTTGCAGGCAATTCCTTTCCTTCATTGGCAATAGAGCCTCCTTCTTTAGGACTTCAGTGTACTCTGAAGAGCATCTGAAGCATCCAGCCTCGTGGACTGAACAACTACTGGATTCTTGGACCGTTTGCTGGTAGACAGTCATTGTCAGACTAGCTAGACCACAGTCTGTAAGCCATTCTAATAAATAAATCTCCTATATACATACACATGTACGCATATTTACATATACTTCATTCTATCAGTTCTGTTCCTCTAGAGAACCCTGACCAACACACCTAATTTTTTGAAAATTATTTTTTATGTGTATGGGTGTTTTGCCTATGTGTATGCCTGGGCATCTGATCCCTTGGAACTGGAATTACAGACAGTTGTGAGGAACCATGTGGATGCTGGGAACTGAATCCTGGTCAGAACTCCTAACCACAGAGTCATCTCTCCAACTCCAACCCTTTGAAATACAATGATTCTCATAATTCCTATTGTCTTAGTTAGGATTTATATTGCTGTGATAAAACAGCACAACCAAGAGCAGCTTGGAGAGAAAATGGTTTATTTCATCTTACAGCTTACATTCCATCATCCAAGGAAATCAAAGGCAGGAGGAACCTGGAGGCAGGAGCACTGTTTACTGGCTTGCTTCTCATGGCCTGCTCAGCCTGCCTTCCTATAGCACCCAGGACCACCAGTCCAGTGACGGCACAGCCCACAATGAGCTAGGCTGTCCCACAACATGAACTAAGAAAATGCTCCAAAGTCATTCATCAGCCCTGCATGAAGGCATGTCATGAGGACTTCCGGCGCGAAGTGTAAATAATGCCCAGCTTGCATTTGCTTGTCCCAGATTTGGCTTCAAGGCTACAGTGAGTCTGGCCAAAACCCCACCCCACTTTTGATGGACACAATAAAGTGTATTGAATTGGAAAAGTATGATTTTTGATTAAGAGAAAAATGTCAGGTTATGGAACAATGTGCACATGATATTCTCAACCTTGCACAAAAACAGACAAGGGCATGATGATGCACAGCTATAGCCCTAGCAGTCGAGAGGCTGACACAGGAGGAACAAGAGTTCAAGGCCAACCTGGGCAACTTGGTAAGAGTGCAAAACCCTAGGTTCAATCCCCAGAACCACATAAAACCTCTGTGTGTTGATAGATGTGTGAATCCCCAGCACCTAGGAGGTACAGGCAAAAGGATCAGAAGTTAAAGGTCATCCTTGGTTATACAGAGTTCCAGGTCAGTCTTAGCTATGTGAGACCCAATCACAAAAAAAAGAGGAGGTGGGACCCACACTGAGACAGCACCCGTGTGGGATGTGCTGCCTGAGGGACTCTGACTTAGTTGTCCCAACCATCTGCTCCTCATGCCTTTAAAGGAAATCCAAGATTTAGGCTGAAATTATCCTTCAAACTCACCTGCTCCTCCTTCCTCCCAGCCAGGACACTTCCTCCCAGCCAGAGAGGGATGCTTTCTGCTGAGGACCAACAGCAGCTATTTTCAAAGACAACAGAAGCTCAGGGTGAGTCAGAATGTTCAACCAGGAGCAAAAAACAACGTTAAGGTAGTCATCAGTACAAAAAAAACACCTACCACGGGAATGGGGGGAGCTGCTGGGCAGACAGACGGCTAACCGCCTTCGAGCGGCCAAGTTCAAAAAGGCCATACTGTTAGCAAGTGTGACTTGGAGAAGGAGGGCACCTCAGACTAGGTAGTACCCTTCAAAGATCCTGTTGTCCCTGTCAATGGGGATTCCAAGGCTTCCACGGAAATTGTCGGAATCAATCGTTCAAATTGTGGCTTTAAGCTGGAAACATAAACGATCTGGTGCAAACGAGGCCTACTTGTCAACCAAAGACCAGATGAAACTACGATTTGCACAAACAGGTGCTCTCTAAAATCCAGACAATTGCGTATCACTTCTCATTCAAGCCATTTAAAATTCGGTAGGTCACTGTGTGCCCACTGCCTGAGGCCCCCAAACACACTGAGCCGGTCCCCTAGAGCAGAGCTCAGTTTACAGGTCGGCCGCCAGGTGGGGAGGGTGGGGGACAGACGAAAGGTCCAGGCCTCAGGTGAGACGTCCAGCCCCCATGTGACAGAGGTCCGATACCCAGGTGAGTCGTTCAGTCCCCAGGTGGGAAACTCAAAGGCCGTCAAGCGCTAAGGCAGCCCTCTCGGAAGAGCCCCAGCCTCGCCACCTCCCGAGTACCTCAGTCCCCACAGCGAGCTCTGGACTCTTCAGCTCTCTCTCGTCCTGACCCCTCGGAGCTCAGCCGACCGCCCTCAGCAGGAAGCGGGAGGCGGAAACGTGGCCCAGAAGCGAAGTCTTTGCCCGAACTTAACATGGCCACCACAGTGCAGAGAGGCGACAGAGGAGAGAGCTAGCGGCCCTGAGTAAAGATGGTCGCCGCAGGCCGCGAGTAGGGGGCGGGGCGCGAGGGCAGAATAAAAGGCTGTGGTCCCGCCCCGCTCTCGCGGGACGCTGACCCGGGGCCTTCTCATTGGTCGCTGCTCGTGGCGAGCCCGAATTGGTCCACATCAGGCAGGGCGGATTCTTCCGGCCAATGGCAGCGCGCCGGCTGAGAACTGGGTGGGGCTTCGGCGACGCAGTGAAGTAGCCCGGGGAACGGCCGGCGCGCGGGCCGGTGGGCGGAGGCAGAGACTCCTCAGTTCTTCGCCGGTAGCCCGGCAGCCCGCCTGCCATGCACCTGCCGACTGCTGCCGCATTCGGGCTGCTGCTGCTGCTGTTGTTGCCGCCGCCTGCGGCTATGACCTCCCGGAAGACGACCCTGTGCCAGAAGTGCCGGACGCTGGTGGACAAGTTCAACCAGGTGAGCGGGCGGCGGGCCCGGGGCAGCGGCTCAGGGCGGGGGGCTAGTGAGGTTCACAGCGGACCACTGAGCCGGTGCCACCTCCTCCGCAGGGGATGGTCAACACGGCCAGAAAGAACTTCGGCGGCGGCAACACGGCGTGGGAGGAGAAGACGCTGTCCAAGTACGAATCCAGGTGGGTGCCCAAGAACTGCGCGGATTGGCGGCCATGGACTGGAACCCCCAGCCCTTCTAAGGGCTTCTGGCTTCCTTGGGTAATGGAATAAGCTTTCCTTCCCATGCTGTGGTGCAAAGGCGCCTGCTCTCCCTGGGTCTCCTGGACACCCTTTACCGACTAATCCTGCCCGTTAGTTAGGGATGTTCCCTTCTTCACTGAAGTAGTCTCTAGATGGGACATGTCTAAAGTGAGCCAGACTGGTGCTTTTTGGTGCTGGTGCTTTTGGGGGTGCTGACAGGTTGTGTTTCAGTGAGATCCGGCTTCTGGAGATCATGGAGGGCTTGTGTGACAGCAGCGACTTTGAGTGCAACCAACTCTTGGAACAGCAGGAGGAGCAGCTAGAGGCCTGGTGGCATTCACTGTGAGTGGCCGGGACCCTGTCTTCTGATGGGTAGTTTTGCAGTCCCTTCCCAGGAGAGACAGAGCAGCAGTAGCAATCCTACATCCCTGTCCCATTTTCTCCACTTGCTGCCATTGTCTCTGACCAGAGCACAGCTCTTAGAGTCAGGAAGCTCACAAAGAGGTCCTGTGCACACATGACTCCGACTTCCCCCATCACACAAGCTTTGGGGACTTGTACAGTGCCTCTTACCCCAAGTCACCTGAGTTAGTTACTTCAGTCTGAAGATAAGACATGAAAAATTCCAGAGCTAAGTCTCATTGCAGCGTATCATGTTCTGTTTCGATATTGGCATGGATCTCTTACTATGCCTAATTTACAGATTAAACTTCCCCACCAGCATGTTTGTGAAGGCCTATAGTACATTTGAAGCCTTGACACTGTCCAAGGCTTCAGGCATCTCCTAGGGGTATTGTTGTGTGTGCTCCACCACTGAGCCATGACCCCAGCCCAGCATTTCATGGGATTTAATGACCATTTCTAAATCCTCAGGAAGAAGGAGTACCCTAACCTATTTGAGTGGTTCTGTGTACATACACTGAAAGCATGCTGTCTTCCGGGCACCTATGGGCCAGACTGTCAGGGTACGTTTTTCTTGGGAAGTCCCAAGTCTGCATCTTTCCTGTTACTCCTCTCTGAGTCCCTTGTGTTTCAAAGCACAGAGGGAACTTGAACTCATCATCTTTCTATGGAGTTGGGGACCCTTCCTCTTTCCTCAGATGGGTAACTGTCTACCTGCGCTCTGGGGCTGAGAACCAGGACCATAGGCTCCTGCATCACTGCGAACTTTAGGAAAGTTCCTCTTTGCACTGTAGAGCTCAGAGCCTCTGGTCCTAATGTGTTTTTAGGGTACTGATCACAGACTCTGGAGCTCATCGATACTGTTGACAAGGAGATGAAGGTTATAGGCATGCTTCACTGTTTCTGGTCCTTCTATGAAGTGAGCCTTGAGACTGGAGCTAGTCATGTATATCAGGTTGGGTCAGGTAGCAGCAGTTTCGGTTTTAGGCAATGCACACAGCTGAGATGCCTCTTGCTTGTCTACCTTGCTGTGTACTGGATATAACATCAGATTTCTCTCCCTGGGCACATAATGTGTTGTCCCACAGTTGGCTCCACACAGGCCTTACAGTGTTGATCCTGCAGGTTCTAGGTAGTCGGTGTCTGTCTCTAGCCCTTTCCTTTAGCTTCCAGGCCACTGTTTGCTCAGCAGAAATGATGCCAGGTTTAAATTGTCAAGCATCCCAATGGCTGTTGGGCTGTGAGCATGTTAAGAGGTGCTGTGATTCTCCCTGTTTGAAAACAACGTGGCCACCCCTGGGACATGCTCCAAGCATGTTTCTGTCTTCCAAGTATGCCAGGGTGGGTCTGAGAGGCCTTGCAGCGGAAATGGCCACTGCAGTGGAGATGGCAGCAGACAGGGCGACGGGTCCTGCCAGTGTCACGTAGGATACAAGGGGCCACTGTGTATCGACTGCATGGATGGCTACTTCAGCTTGTTGAGGAACGAGACACACAGCTTCTGCACAGGTAAGCCGCAGCACCCAGAGTCTGACCAGCTTGGTTGATGGTGAGGCTGTGGGGAGCAGTCCCTTCTGAAGCTGCATAGCTAGGAACACAGTGCTTCTTAACCCCCTACCCCAGGTGTCCAGACCAGTGCAGAAGGCCCTGAGGTGTGGCCTTTTTGAAGTATCCATAAACTATACCAGAAGGAAAAGCTTCTTGTGGAAATGCCATGGAGCCTTAGTGCATGTGTGTCGGGTTCTGTCATTCCTATACCAAATGCCCTCGGCATTTTGACCTAGCACCTAGCAATGGGCCGTATTTCCATATGATCACCTGGAATATCCTGATGAAAGGCTTGCTCCCAGCCATGGCTGTCCCTAAAGGTTGGACGGGTCCTTCATTTTCCTGCTAGGTGCTTTGGAGAGGAGGAGCAAAATAGAGAGCAATGATGTGTCTGCAGCCCATAAAATAACTTCTCAGAGAGAATAAGGACTTTCTGAGCCCATAAGAGATGGCCACACATGGGAACCAGGACCCTTGGAGGCTACTCCTGAGCACTGGCTCTACCAACTCCTTTGTTTTTACCTGGTTGTCAAGGTTATCTGATCAAGTGCTTTCCACGATGCGGTCAACTCTGCCTGTCTTCTCATTGAGCAGAGCACAGTCCTTGCCAGCCTCCAAGGGTCCTGTAGTTGCTGTTTGCACAAGGCAGCATCCTTGGTTAACTTCACATTCTTTGTGTTTTATGAATTCATGAGGGATGTTGTATGCAATGATATCTTGCTCAGAAATAACAATTACTTATTTTCTTATTTTCGTTTTTTTGTTATTTTCCTGCTGAGCCTAAATCCTCATTTCTAAAGTAAGCTTTCCTCTTTGTGGAAGAGGACAGGACCCAGTTCCCTGAAGGGCCCTACTAATATAGCCTTTGCTTTCCAGCCTGTGATGAGTCCTGCAAGACATGCTCAGGTCCGACCAACAAAGACTGTGTGGAGTGCGAAGTGGGCTGGGCACGTGTGGACGGATCCTGTGTGGGTGAGGAGGGCACTGGGTAGGAGGGGAAAAGGTTCCTTACTGGGGAGACTCCCTCACCCCCAGAGAGATCTGACTCCCACCTGGTGATACTTTTTATCTCTGCCCCTCTCAGGGCTGTGGAAGGCCACTCTTAACGGCCTTCGTTTTGAAAAGGACTCAGATCTAGATTAAGCAGGTGTCCCCATCACAACTGGTAACATCACAGTCTTGGGGCATACGGCCCTGCCATGGCACTGCTGTTGCTGTGCCCTTGCCCCTTTTATGCTGCAAACCCCTGTACTCTGGGCATCCCTGGAACTGGCGCTGCTTGGTCTTCTGTAGCCCCAGGTGCCCACTACCTGCCCTCCTCCCTCTTTTAGTCCTAGTTTCAGTTTCACCCCTCAGCAGCTGCTTGGCCTTAGGCAAATTCAGAACTCAGCCCCGAGCTGGTTTCAAGCCATGAGGAGGGGAGCGAAGGAAAGGACAGTTTGAGCTTGTATGGAAGCAAAGAGCTCGTTGTAGTCGTGTGGGTGGTGCCTCAGCCCTGCCACCTGGGCTCTGCTCACAGCCTCGTTTTGTTCCAGATGTGGATGAGTGTGCAGCAGAGACCCCTCCGTGCAGCGATGCACAGTACTGTGAGAATGTCAACGGCTCGTACACATGTGAAGGTGACCAGAGTGTTGAGACCTGTCATCCTCCATAGCGCTTCTCTGTCTTCCTTCAGCATGTGAGACTAGGATGACCCTGTATGGTCTGCTCAAGAAACTTGGAAGTAGTGACCTCAGCAGTAGACATGCTGCAGAAAAGCCTGTCTCTGTCATCGAGTGTCTCACACATCGTAGTAGTCTTGGAGCATGCTGCTGCTTCCGGTCCTTCATGTTAGCCACGGCAGTCTTTTCCCTCAAGGGAAAACTTTTCACACTTTTTTTTTTTTTTTTTTTTTGAGACAGGATCTCTCTATGTAGCCCTGGCCATCCTGGAGCTCACCATGTAGACCAGGCTAGCCTCAAACTCAGAGATCCTCTGCTTCTGCTTCCTAAGCACTGGGATTAAAGATATGTGCCATCATTCCCAGCTTAGAAAACATTTCACACTCTTTTTTGCTTTCCAAATTTGCCAGTCAAGGGTATGAGTATTTTAGGGTCTTATGCAGTTCACAGAGCAGCAGGGGCGGGTTTGCCGCCTAGTGTCTGCAGCTCTAAGCTAGCAGGCTTCAGTGTCCTCTTGGTGAAATGTGACACTAGACCCTTAGAGCTTGCAGTCTCTGCTTGGCTGTTCTTACTGAGGTCTTTCTTGGTTGGGGAAACAGAGTATCACTGGGCTTGAGGTGGCTTTGTGTTTTAAGTTCCTCCATGTCGCTATGGTCTGTTTTATGGTGTGCTTGTCCTGTCCTGCCTTATTGAAGTAGAATTTGTCTAACACCTTCCCTCCTTGTTTCTAGAATGTGATTCTACTTGTGTGGGCTGCACGGGAAAAGGCCCAGCCAATTGTAAAGAGTGTATCTCTGGCTACAGCAAGCAGAATGGCGAGTGTGCAGGTCAGTGAGCTGTCTGCTGAAGAAGGTGAACTTTCTAGAAGAAACATATCACTTGTCAAGGAGCCCTTGTGGGTGGGAACCTTTCAACCTCTGGTAGATGGCTGACTGTGGGGTCTGCTCCTGCACAGTGTTGTACCTGTTGTAGCCACACTTGACTGAGTCCCTATATCATCGTCAGCTCCCAGGGGACTTGGCTGTCTTGACTTGAGTCATCTCTATTGTCTTGAACACGGCCCAGGGCACTGGGCTTCCCATCTTCATGTCCTGCTCCACCAGTTGTATCCCTGCCACCAAGGATCAGGAAGCTCTCCTGAGCATCTCCTTGACCTCTGCTTCTTTCTCTGATGGTCATTCATGATCCCATTGCTTTCATTGGTGAATGAATTGCGAATGAGCAAATTTCTTGGGTGTGTGTGTGTGTTTGTGTGTGTTTGGAACCATTTATTGAAATGTAGTATTTTTATTTCAGATATAGATGAATGCTCACTAGTAGACAAGGTGTGTAAGAAGAAAAATGAGAACTGCTACAATATTCCAGGGAGCTTTGTCTGTGTGTGTCCGGATGGTTTTGAGGAGACAGAAGATGCTTGTATACAGAAAACAGAAGGCGGTGAGTGGCAGAAGGCGAGGGGCAGTGTGGCCTGCCTCCCCAGGGACGGGGCTAACCAGATCCTTAGAAACTGCCAAATAAGAAATGAACAGATAAAACCTGTGTGCAGTGCATACCCAGGGTCATGGAGAGGGAGGACTTAGCAGGAATATGACAGAGGCCAGTACAGAGGAACATTCAGTTAATGCCTTTAGATTGGGTCTACAGATGGCTGTGGAGAAAGAAGGAAAGCAGAGCATGCTAGTCCCACTGAGGGGGAAGGGAGAACAGAATGCAACAGCCTCGTAAGGCACCAGCCCCTCCAGGATTCCCAACAGAGTGATCTTGGGTCCTGGAACTCTGGCCCAGGGTCAGGTCTGTGTCTGGTTCTGAGGCTGTAAAGTAGGGTCTGTTTAGACCTTCCAGAATCATCCTACTCCTTGCATGGTCTTCATGTGTCAAGTTTTCCCTTTTCATGAGGATACCACTAGTCACCTTTGACTGGGCCCACCCTGATTTCCCTAAATATCTGCAAAAACCCTGTTTCTAAGCCGAGACACATTGATAGGTGCTAGCCTGGGCATCAGCTCTAGGAGTTGTGGATAATAGGAACAGGCAGTGTTTAGAGAGGTCAGTAGTGACAATAGTTTCCCAAAAGGCCACCCTGAGCAGGGCAAACAGTTGTGCACCTAGGAGTGCTGTGACCAGTGAAATACTAGGGTAAAAGAGGAATTTAGCAGCCATAGGACAGGATTGCCTGCTGTCACCGCCTGCCCTCTACCTCAGATCTCTCACCCTCACTGCTCAGCCTCTGGTTAAGTCTGTAAATTGTCTGCCTGGGCACCCCACTGGGTACTGGGACACCAGCGCCTGTACATACAACTCCCACCCAATCCACATCCATCCCTGAGGCCCTCCAGCACTGAGTACTCATTCAGTGACCTACCTGTCTTCTGACAGAAGTTACAGAGGAAAACCTCACACAGCCACCCTCCCATGAGGATTTGTGATGGGCATCCGGGTTCAGAAGCCAGACTCACCCTTTTAAGTTATTGAGAGGACATCCTATAGAAAATGTGGCCCATGGACATCAACCCCATTTCTCCAGGAGATTTTGGAGGGAGAAGCTGCCTACTTTGAAACAGTTGATACTCACTTGGCCCTTTAAAAAGCTGCACTTCTTGGTGGTTCTTAAACAGATTTGTATATTTTGATACTATTCTTTATAATAAAATTGATCATTGAAGATCACCAGGAACAAAATGTGTTATTTGTTTCATTGAGAACGTGTGGCCTTCAACACTATTCAGGTTTTTGGTTTGTTTGTTTGTACCTGTCCTGCCAGAACTGGGACACAGATGGGACCCCATGTCTTCCCTTGGTTGGGCACCTTGCGAGTTGTCCCTGAGCCAGTGTCTAGTGTGGTAGAGGATAGGAGGGGTTCTGCCCTGTCCTATGGTCTATCTGCCTCAGACAAACAAGTTGTGTAAGACGTAGGTTCAGGAGCTTCCAAATACATTTTCTAAAGACCTGGCTCCTGCTATGGTCTTCTGGGGAGTCAGGACCCAGTGGAAGGTGGGCATGCCTTCCAAGTGGGGAGGTGTTAGGGTCCTGGCTCGCTCTTCCTTTCTTGGCCATAAGGGAATCTTCTCTACTACTGACCCCATGATGTGCCACTCAGCACATCCCAGAGCAATGCGGTCAGGTGAACCTGTACTGGAACCCTAAACTAAGCCAGCATAGTCTTTCATCTATTGAAGTTGACTGCCTCAGTAACAAAAAGCTGACTAGCTCTGGGACTCAGCCTATGAGCCTGCTGTGGCAGTGTTGGCAGCAGTATTCAAAGAGGAAGGCACCAACTTCAGAATTGAGCTGGACAGAACGTTCATCTGGGCATGAAGAAAATCAGAAAAAAATTAGGATATAGGTTGAGTGTCTGTGGCCTCTAGGGAAGCCCTGACCTGCTAGCATGGTGTTAGATTATGCCCCTCTGTTGCAACTCTCCAGGGATCTGGGGTCCTGATGATCTGTGGGGGCCCTCTTGGTCTGGTCTCACCTCTCTACCCCCTTACCTGCCATACTGCCCCAAGCTGTGACCTGCATGTGTCCCTGAAGCCCTGTGCATACAAATGGAGTGGATACCTGTTACATATATCCTTTCCGCTTGTGATGGTTTGAAAGAAAATGGCACCCAAGGGAGTGGCACAATTAGGAGATATGGCCTTGTTGGAGTAGGTGTGGTCTTGTTGGAGGAAGTGTGCTACTGTAGAGGTGGACTTTGAGGGCTCATATATTTTCAAGCCACACCCAATGAGATAGACTACTCTTCCTGATCAAGATGCAGTCAGCACCATGTCTGCCTGCATACCACTCTGTCTCACCATGATGATAATGGACTAAACATCTGAAAATGTAAGCCAGCCCAATTAACGTTTTTCCTTCATAAGAGCTTCTGTGGTCATGGTATCTCTTCACAACTATAGAAACCCTAACTAAGACAGTTAGTTGTTGGTACCAGGGACTGTAGTATTGCTGTGAAAGGCCTGGCCATGCTTCTGTTAGAAGGAATATGGACCTTGGGATTATGGATTAGAAAAGCAGTTGGGCAGTGGTGGCGCACACCTTTAATTCCAGCACTCAGGAGGATCTCTGAAAGTGAGTTCAAGGCAAGTCTGGTCTACAGAGTGAGTTCCAGGACAGTCAAGACTGTTCCACAGAGAAACCCTGTCTTGAGAAACCAAAAGAAGAGGAGGAGGAGGAAGAGGAGGAAAGGAAGGAAGAAAGGAGAGAGAAGGGAAGGGAAGAAAGAAAAAAGCAGATGAACACTTTAAGTGCTACTTAGTGGACCATCCTAGTAGGAACTTGGAAGACAGTGGTGCTGAGTGTGATTTGACCTGTGGGTACCTAGCTAAAGAGGTTCTAGAGAAGAATGTTAGTATGTGGCTTCGAGACTGATCTTTTGATATTTTGTAGCTTCTTTTTTGCCCTTGTCAGAAAAGTCAGCCTGAGGCTAAAATGAAGAGTTTTAGATTAATTCTGTTGGCAGAAGGAATCTCAAAGTAGCCTAGTATAGACTCTGTTGTGTGGTTATTAATGTTAACTCTAATGAAGATTTATAATGAAAAGGAGCAAGCTTAGCAAATAAAAATATAAAATGTACAGATTGAGAAAAGGGGTATCAGGAAGTGGAGTAGAGCTAAATCCTATGTTCAAGGAGATAAACAGATTAAGAAGTGGAATAAAGGAGTGGTGACCTGTTGTGGATTATTTCTTTAACTATGTAAAGGTGTGTTACATTTGTTTATTCTGCATTTGTTTAACTATATAAAGATTGTTATATTTGATCACACTGCATTTGTTAACGATATAAAGATGTGTTGCTTTGCCTGCCTAAGGCACCTGATTGGTCTAATAAAAAGCTGAATGGCCAATAGCTTGATAGAGGAAGAATGGGTGGGACTGGCAGGCAGAGAGAATAAGTAGGAGGAGGAATCTAGGTTTGAGAGAAGAGAATGAGGGAATGCTGGGGGCCAGCCAGGCAGTTGCTGGAAAGCAAGACACGGAGGAAGCAGAAAAAAAACTCCAAGGCAAAACATAGATGAAGAGAAACAGGTTAAATTAAGTTATAAGAGCTGGTGGGACAAGCATAGGATAAGGCCGAGCATTCTTTTTTTTTTTTTTTTTTTGGTTTTTCGAGACAGGGTTTCTCTGTAGCTTTGGAGCCTGTCCTGGAACTAGCTCTTGTAGACCAGGCTGGTCTCGAACTCACAAAGATCCGCCTGCCTCTGCCTCCCAAGTGCTGTGATTAAAGGCATGCGCCACCACTGCCCGGCCCGAGCATTCATAATTGATAACAAGTCTTCATGTCTTGGTTTGGGAGCTGGTTGGTGGTCCAAGAAAGCCTGCCACAGTGACCTCAGGGCAAGATCCCACCCAGTTAAATTTCTAACTTGTGAAAGGAATTAAAGTTTAAAGCCTTTAATCCCAGCACTCCAGAGGCAGAGGCTGATCTACAGAGCAAATTCCAGAACAGGCAAGCTTAGGCAGTGAAGGAAATAATGGAGAACAGAAAGCTGGTGAAGATGTAATTAAATGAGGGGCAATGTTCCAGCTCCAATAAACAGCAGAACTTGGCAGGCTTCGGCCACATGGTTCTGACTTTAGAGTCAAGGATAGGAAAAAGCCAGGCGGTGGTGGCACATGCCCAGCACTCAGGAGGTAGAGGCAGAGGCAGGCAGATCTCTGTGAGTTCAGGGCCACCCTGGTCTACAAGAGCTAGTTTCAGAACAGTTAGGACTGTTACACAGAGAAACCCTGTCTCGAAAAGCCTAAAAGGAGGAGGAGGAGAAAGAAGATGACGATGACAAGGATAGAAGAAGGTGTTATGGAATTTAAAATTTGCCTCTGTGCCTAATGAAAGCCACTGGGACCAGGCATGTGTCAGGAGTGTCCCTGAATAGAGGTCTAGAGAGGCCATTGTGTGAAGCTGTGAAGTTGATTGCCTTGAAGACCCCAAAATGTTGAAGATGCCAGAACTGTGGGATGCCTGCTGAGGAGAGTTGCTAAGAGGGAGTGGAACCAGCCCAAGAGAAAGAAGTGGGTTGCAGTCAACAAGGCTGAATGGAGTCAGAGATCTGAAGAGCATTTTACATCAGGCATGGAGATGCAGAGTTTGGAGTTTTCCCAGCTGGTTTTCAGTCTTGCTTTGGTCCAGTATTCACTATGCCCCCTTCCCTATGTTTTGGAACAGTAGTGTATATCCTGTGCCATTATATGTTGGGAGTATGTGGTCTGCTTTTTTATTTTAATTTTATAGGGGATTATAACTAATAGATTGCATGAATCTCAGAAGAGACTTTGAACCTTAAACTTTTAAACATTGTTGAGGCTGTGATAGGCTATGGGGACTTTTGAAGTTGGACTGAATGCATTTTTGCATTATGATATGGCTACAACCTTTGGGGCCCAAGGAGTGTGGAATGTAGTGGTTTGAAAGAAAATGTCCCCCGAAGGGAGTGACACAATTAGGAAGTGTGGCTTTGGAGTAGATGTGGTCTGATTGGAAGAAGTGTGTCACTGTGGAGGTGGGCTTTAAGTCATATGTATTCAAGCCATGCCCAGTGAGACAGACCATTCCCTATTGCTTTCTATCAAGATAGAGCTAGCGCCATGTCTGCCTGTACTCCACCATGTCCTGCCATGATGATAATGGGCTAAACCTCTGAAAATGTAAGCCACCCCAATTAAATGTCTTTCCTTTATAAGAGTTGCCATGATCAGGGCTGGAGAGATGGCTCAGGGGTTAAGGGCACTGGCTGTTCTTCCAGAAGACCAGGGTTCAATTTCCAGCAACCACATGACAGCTCACAACTGTCTGTAGCCCCTGTTCCAGGGACTCCAACACTCGTACACAGACATACATGCAGGCAAAACACCAATGCACATAAAATGCAAATAAATAAATGAATAAATAAGTAAGAGTTTCCTTGGTCTTAGTGTCTCTTCACAGCAATAGAAAGCCTAGTTAAGACACCCCTGTACTGGACTTACACAAATAGCACCATACCAGCTCTGACCCTTGGTGGTCAAATTCCAACCGGACACTAGAATGGAACCTGGCAGGCTGATGCGTCAGCCTGGCTTCTGCTCCATTGTACCGGCCTGGCTCTGTCTGCTAGATGTTGTTCTTACCCAACTGGGAGAGGGTATTTATGTTAGGACTCTGCTGTGGTTGACAGGCTAATAGACCTGTATGTGCAGTCCCTGCTTCCTGCTGGTTCCCCAGGGTTTGTAGACCACAGCCAGCTTTCAGGTGAAAAGAGCCGGACTCCACAGCCAGCCACCCTCTGAAAGCAGAGGCATCCCTAAGTGGCGCTGTTTCCACATGGCCAGTGGACAGGCACACACCCTAGTGTAGGGTAGGTCGCCTGGGCAGCCCTCTTTCCTTGAATGGTACTGCAGGTATCCAGGACCTGCATGTGGATGGCTGCTCTTTAGGCACTGGCCACTGTGACCTTGGACCTGAGTTCACCAACTTGATGACCTGGCATCCTTTCTCAGGCTAGGGTGGTCGGCTGCTACTTTTACCTTTCTAAATAAATGAATGTTTCTGGTGGAGGAAGCTGGGGCCATATGCAGCAGACAGGCCCTGTTGCTTGGCAGCAGAGGGGACTAGATGGATATAGATTGACAAGAGAGGTGGACAGGCTCCAGGAGGACCCTACCTGGCACACAAATAATACAGGCAGGGTCCATGACCACGGAGGCAATAGGGTGAGAATGGGGGCGGGGGAGAATGGAGGGTGGTCACGAGCTGGAGATCGGGGACATGGACCCTGGGGTTTGAATGCAGGTACCACTGTGCCAGCACTGCCTTCTGTGTTGCGGCAGGGGCTAAGGAGGCAGAGCTGTTCTCCTTATGTATGGACGGCCTGCAGGAATCAATCGTATCAATCGTCCCTGGGTGTAGGGCCAGCAGGTGGCACTGTGGGCCTGTACTGACTCAATTAGCGAAAGCCCGCGTTCCAGTAAAGAACTGCTGTTTCTGGGTTGGGCCAGTCCTGGACTACAGTGACCCTGCCCCAGAATTCCTAGCTGGTCTAAGCCGGGAGGAGCCTGGCAAACTTGTGTTCTTCCTTCCCACTAGTGCTTGTGAGCATCTTCAAAACTGCACAAAAGCCAGGCAACACATGCCTTTAATCTCAGCACTTGGGAAGCAGAGGGAGGTGGATCTCTGTGTGTTCAAGGCCAGCCTGGTCTACAAAGAGAGTTCCAGGATAGCCAGGTCATGCCCAACAGTCCTCAGGGCGTGAACCTGTGGCCTATGCTGATTTTTCTGTCCCAAGAACATCTTTGCCACACTGTTAAGGAACAATGCATGTGCACATGTACACCTGTAGAATCAAAAGGAGCTCACCCTTGATTTCTAGATCCAGCAGGGTCTTTGGGTCTGAGCATAAATCCAGGCTTGGAGGCTTGCCAGGTACAACCTTTCCTGGCCTTTAGCAGGCATAGTGCAAACATGGCTAATGGAAGTTCTTTCCATAGCTGACTTTGTTAGAAAGCATAGCTTCAAGTGGCCTTCTGGGAACGCTGGAGGATAAACCATTCTTCAAGGCAGTAGTTATCAGCAGGCAGCCACTGTGGCCCCAGTGATGAGGTACAATGTCTGAAAATGCTGTGTCACAACTGAGTGGCCAGAGTGACTGCCAGGAAGAGGTAGGTCCAGGGGTTACTCTACATTCCTGTGTGCACAGTACAATAGCACCCGAGCACACGCACGTGACACACATACACACACACACACACACACACACACACACAAAATGGCTAACCCCAGTCCACAGCGGGGGAGAAATGCTGACAACACCTGGCAGGGCAGCCTGACTCTCAGCCAAGATCTCTGGGGAGAAGAGAGCGACACTGCACATGCGTGGCTGGGTGAGAATAAGCCTCCCACTGTGGCAGTGCCAATCTCCTGGAGGCACTGTCCTGGGTGCACCCCTGGAGACTGGGGCAGCCTTGTTATCCAGTGAGTGCGGAGCTTCTGCCCAAACTGTCGCAGCCTTTCACTCCTCTGCTCAGAGACAAACAGGATGACTGGTGTCACCCAACTAAGTCGTCCTGTTTACCTGGCTGTCCAGAAAACCTCCTATGGTAGGTGCATGTTGTTGATTACTGCAGATACATGAAAAACATCTCACCCCCCAAAAGGTCAGCTGTAGCAGAAACCAATACCATCCAAGCCCAGCTTGCCAAAACAGTGAATTTATTTGCTAAAGAGTTCTAGGCGCATAGGTGGCCCTCTAAGACAGCTATATCACCGAAAGTCCCCACCTTAGCGTTAGTGACAACCTGAAAGCCAATGAGACAGAGTCTTATCCAGCCCCCCCCCTTTACTTACACTTTCACCTACTATATAGTCTAACCACCCCCAAAACACACGAAACCAAGACAGGAGGGAGCAGCTGGATTTCCAGTAAAGGGTTAAAGACCCTTCTCCAACTTGCTCTAGGGGAATATTAATTGTCTTTCATCTTGTGAGGGTCTCCCACAAATGATCAACAGCTGCTCCAGTTTCAAGATGGCATGACCGCATCATGCCCGAGGTCAGCATTCCTCAACAATCCTCCGTCCATGGCAGTTTTCACTGCTTTTCGCAGTCATAGGCAATGTGTTTCCATGGTGAGTAGTTTCCAGGGTAGGTACTTCCTTTGGAGGTTGGTTGGGGTGATACTTCACTGTCTACACCCTGTGTCTACACCCCAGTCCTTCCAGCTGTCTCCCACCAGGCCCTGCTCTCTGGCATTTCCATCTTTCTCCTCCCAGCACCCACCCAATCAAACAGATCACATGTCTGTGAGTCTATTTCTTTCTCCATTCAAACAAATGGCCGGAGTCACCCAGAAGCACTAACTCTTCCCATACCTGGCCACACTATTGATTGTAGCAGGTTTCCTTGGACCGCCAGTCCCCCAAATCATGACATGGAGACTTATTATTAATTATGAATGCCCAGCCTTAGCTTAGGCTTGTTTTTAGCTAGCTTATTTTTTCTTTTTAACTTAATCCATTTATATTCATCTATGTGCTGCCCGAGGCTTCTTTATCTCATCTATTACCCTGCTTTCCTGCTTCCTCCGTGTCTGGCTGATCCCCGGATGGCTATACCCTGGCTCCCCTTTTCTCTGCCCACCAACCCTACCTATCCCTCTCTGCCTAGCTATTGGCTGTTCAGCTTTTTATTAGACCAATCAGGTGCCTTAGGCAGGCAAGGTAAAAGCAACACATCTTTACATCATTAAACAAATGCAACATAAACAAATGCAACACATCTTTGTGTAGTTAAATATTCTATTCCACAATAATTGATGACGTCTATTTGTGTCCATACACCATGGTGACATTACAGTTGGTGATAGGCACTCCTAACAGGCCATGTTGTGAGCCCAGGCAAAGGTATGTAGGAAGTGAGTACCACGTAGCAAAGCCCACAAAGGTCTGAGCCATTCATACATGTGGCAAGCTGTATATCCTGCCATCCCAGAAGCAACGCATTACCTAGTGACTGTGCCTGGGTATGTTGAGCATGAAAGAATCAGGCTAGTGGTCAGCCAGCCTAAGAAGATGGTCACAGAATAGTCTGTGGTCAGCTTTTTCATCTCCAACTCAGCAGGCACAGTCTCTCGCTGTGGGTGAATGGCCTGGCCCTGCAATCTGAGTTTCTGTGACAGGTCCCATAGGAACAGCCATGAACTCCATATTTCCTACCCAGCCCTTCAATCTGGAGTCAGATTGCAGTATGTGTGGAAGCCCAGCCTCTTCTGTGTGGTTCACTGGAGGCTCTCCCTATTTAAAACTCCCCTTCTGTGTCCTTGGTTTGGGGGTAAAGATTTCCCAAGTGTAGCAGCCACCACTCACCACTTGAGCACCCTAAGTTGTGTGTCCTCTAGTGGAGGGCACAGGCTGCAACTGAGAGACCTTTTTTGCAACTCTCTTACTCAAATACCCTGGGCCCACAGGTCTCACTGCTGTCAGTCACCCAGCAGGTTCAAGCCATTAGACTACCAAAAGATCAGTGTTAATACAGCTCTTGGCAGAAGCACACATGCATAGAACCATGACGTGACATGAAGACAAGTGTATGGGTCCTCTGTAACGTGGCAAAAAGCACACACATGCAAGGAATATGTGAGCCTAGAGCTGGAGAGCCCTGCTCTCTGGCTCCTATTCAGACCACTTTTTAAAAATATTTATTTATTTATTATGTATACAATATTCTGTCTGTGTGTATGTATGTCTGCAGGCCAGAAGAGGGCACCAGACCTCATTACAGATGGTTGTGAGCCACCATGTGGTTGCCAGGAATTGAACTCAGGACCTTTGGAAGAGCAGGCAATGGTCTTAACCACTGAGCCATCTCTCCAGCCCCTCAGACCATTTTTTGCGACATCTACTCTCCTCCCCCGTGTCCATCTACTTGCCTTGTCGTAGACATACTAGTGGCATGGATGGAGCTGCTGTGAAACTGCCACCCTCCCATCTTTTGGGTCTTTAAACTGTGTCCCCGACGACCTTTCTTGTGAGTGACCAAGGGCAGAATCCACACTGACACCCCACTCTCTTCAGGGTCTGGTTGTTGTTGCCTGGTGTACGGAGGTGTGGACTCACTGCTAGCAAGTCGGATGTGGCTACAATCACACTAGGGTAGCCACAATGGGACCTCAGGCCAACAGAGCCAGGACAGGACAGTGGTTCTCTGCACACCTGATGCATCCCTCTCTCTGTAGAGTCCCCTAAGCCAGCGGCATGGGACCTTTAGGTGAAACTTGTAATGGTGTTAGGGACCCAGCTTCCTTAGGGGGTTTTGAGTCTGGAAACTGGGCAATGGGTCATGACTTTACCAGTGACTGCCCTGGTCTCTAGTCACGCATCTTTGCTTTCTTCTGCCCTACAGGCTAAGTTCCCTGGTTGATTGCCCAACTATCCCCCAGGAACACGGTGTTCTGTTCACCTTAGCCAGGCCTTTGGCCCCAGGCCAACCTGCTTCTCAAACAGCCAGCCGCATTCCAGCCACTGACAGCCAAAAGCAGCCACCTGCATCACCGTCCACGTCATTGTCACAGCTTTCTGTGACAGCTTCCGTCAGTACTCCACCATGACCTCACTCGGTATTCCCTAGAGTGTGGCTTCATAGTACGTCCTCTATCCCTCAGGTGCAAGATACCGGCTTCTCTTCTGTATCTTCCCTCATGCCCACCATGCGGGTTGTGTAGTCTGTCTCCTTGGCTGTGCTAACATATGCCTTTTAGTGTGTCTCCTGTGTTGCTGGGAGCCTCCTAACGCTGTGTCCACACCGTGTTCTTCAACCTGTGTCCTCAGGAAGAGCACCATGACCACCAAGATCCCCTCACCCACTAGGGGAGCTTCTGCCAGGAGCACATAGTAGGCCCCAAGGTTCCTGTGGGGGTACAGTCTTTTTGTTTCTTCCAAGCCGGCTTGACCTTACCAAGATGTACTAGAACTTAATCCTAGTTATGGGCTTAGTGTCCAGGAGGGAAATGGGCAAATCCTTAGCAGGTTTTGCATATTTCCCATCTTATGCAGTGGCTACGTGAAGGGTTTGGAGATTCTGCTATATCCCTACCAACACCCTAGGCACAACAAATGCACACACACACGACATGTGTGAGGTGAAAAGAGGGCACTGGAGCCTGTGGAATTAGAGTTAAAAGCAGTTGTGAGCCACCATGTAGGTACTAGGAACAGAACCCGGGCCCTTTGTAAGAGCAGTAAGTGATCTTAGTTACAGAGCCATCTCTCCAGCCCCTATGGTTTGCGTCTTAAGTGTCCCCTCCAAAGGTCCACGTGTTGAGGGCTTTAGTCCCCAGCATGGTGTTATTGGGAGGACTGGAAGACTTTAAGAGGTAGGGCCTCGTGGGAAGTTTCTGAACACTGGGATTGATATGCCCTTAAAGGGGATTGTTCAGCTCTCTTCCTGAGTTGCCATTTAACTGCCACTCATGGTAGCTCTTGACCTATGCCTAAGCCCTTGTCTTTGCTGTCATTGCCAAGTCTGCTGCTGGTACTGTTGATGAGCCTGGCTCTGTGAGAGCCAACTCGTGTGTGTGTGTGTGTGTGTGTGTGTGTGTGTGTGTGGTGATTGCTACACACTTGAGTTCATGCAGCATACCCTTCATGATTTTTGGAAAATAGCCTACAGCCTGGAGGTGCAGGAGACCCTCCTGCTGCAGACTGGGCATCGTGACCTATGTCCCTGCTAGCTAATTGGATAATGAAGACTCTGGCAATAAATACCTGCTGGCAAATAAAATAGAAGAGATCGGAGCTTACCCTGATGGCCCAAGCATGGGAGAACTGGCCCTACTCCTCAAAGGCTGTGACACTAGAGAGAGCAGGTCCCGTCCCTCATCTGGGCTTTGCAGGAGACTTGGCCCTGGTGGTGAGGACAAGTAGAACTGGTGGGCTGACCAACTCAGCTACCACCCAGGCCCAGATCCAGGGCTTTGAGTTGGCCCACCCCAACATCTACCCCATTTGTGAACTGCTGGAGCACATGAAGGGGCCAGTCCCGCAGAACCAAAGCTGCAGCATCTCCATGACTCAGGGCAGCAGCAGGATATCCAATATGAGTTTCGGTGAGGGTCCAGGACTGATAGTATAGTAGAGGCCAGAAGCCTCAAATGAGACCAATGACTCATCACAATGAACATTTGCAAGTAAAGCCATTTGGACAAAAGGGTATATTGTGTGACACAGCATGACGTACTGCAGCTTCTGTGGTGAGATGCTTTTTGTTTGCTTAATTTTGTTTTATGACTGGGTTTCTCCATGTAACAGCTCTAGCTACCCTGGAACTTGCTTTGTAGACCAGGCTGGCCTCGAACTCAGAGATCCATCTGCCTCTGCCTCTCTGAGGGCTGGGATCAAAGGTGGCCACCACCGCCTGGCAAAATAATTTTTTTTTGTTTGTTTGCTTGCCTGTCTTTGAGACACGGTTTCTCTGTGTTGCCTTGCCTCCACCTCCAGAGTGCTGGGATTAAAAGTGTGCACCACCACCACAAGGCTTTTTTATTTCCTTTTGGGGGGAGGTTATAGGGTGAAGGATGGATATGGAAGAACTGGGAAATGAGTGGGGTTGGGTGTATGATGCAAATTCACAAAGGATAAACAAATTATGGGGAAAAAAGGATTGTGGGGAGGCTGGAGAGATTGCTTAGGGGTAAGAGCACCTTCTTCTCTTGCAGAGGAACCAGGTTAGATTCCCAGCGTGTACATGGCAGTTCACAATCACCTGTAACTCCAGTTCAAGGAGATCTGACACAAGGCAAGCACATGGTATACACACATACATAGATGCAGGCAAAACACTCATACACATAAGATAAATATAAATTGTTTTTAAAGCTGGGGAGAGGTCATGGGACCCTTCCTCTATCCCACTGCCTCGGTTCACATCCTGGCCATGAAATGAGGTTCTTTGCACACTTTCCCACTCCAGCTATGATGTTCTACTTTCATCAGCTCAAAGGTGACACCGACGGAAACATCTAAAACCATGACAGACAGCTGACTCTGATATGTGGTTTCGGACTCTGCCCAGCAAACAGTCCCTTCTCGTCAACTCTCAACCCACCACCAGGGACAGTCACGCCATCTGGACACCTGCTGGGCAGAAGCCCAAGCCCTTCAACCCCTATCTGCTTGGTAACAGTCAGCTCTGAGGGGCAGTCAACTGTGAAGCCCTTGAGATGACCCTTTGAAGTGTTCTGAGCTGTGGCAAGGGAACTGAGACCCACATGGGCTGCTTAGAAGGAAAGGCACCAGCCTGAGGCAGGTGGCCCTCTCCTTTCATTTGAGCTCCCAACAGCTGGCGTAGCTCCTGCCTCCCCATTTTTCCAGTGTTGGACCTCTATTCTCCCCAGACCCAACCTTCCTAACTCTAAACCTCAATCCCATGACCAGTGCCTGTTCACTAACAGCCACTTCGGTCTGCGCTGTTTGGCCCTTACCAGACAATGCCTGCCTGTTCCTAGAAATGCCAGGGGACTACCTCTGCAGCTCTCAGAGACCGAGCGGGGTGAACTAGTAAGCCTTCCTTCCCCAGCCTCCAGCAGAAGTTCTCTGAGTACCCCTCTTATGGGTGTCCTCCTAAACTTGTGTCTTGGTACAGGATTGGCCCCGGGAGACCCCTGGGCTTGCCACTCCTTGCTCCCCTTATCCCAGTGCAACTTCCCTCTGGCCTCCCTGCTCCATGGAACTATGATCTATTGATCATATGGCCAAGGAAGCAGACAGGCAAGCAGGCCTGGGGTGGGTGATCTAGCCTGGTGGAGCAGGGTGTCTCATAATGAGGTCACGGGGGGCGGGGGGAGATACTGGTTTGTAACAAGATCAACCTCTACTGCTGACCTCAGGAACAGCAGAACAGCAGATGGTTGGCCATACCCCTGGTTAGCCCCAGGTGACAGAACTGACCTTCCTTCCAGAGGGGGCAGGACAGTGGCTTAAAATCTCTCTCTCTCTCTCTCTCTCTCTCTCTCTCTCTCTCTCTCTCTCTCTCTCTCTCT